>JBAKBP010004611.1:0-133202 GCA_037953745.1 Lithodes maja
ATGGGATTGTGACAGAGTCGTTACAGTTTCTGAATGTTACCATACATGTTACTATTATGTGTATTCTATCTAATAGAATTGTAAACAAAGAAGATGCATTATTTTTCCTTTAATTAAAAATAGAAAACAAAAACACTTATACAATCGTACTACAAATTTGTTTTTAAGAATTTCGATTTGGTTTGCTTCCTAGACTTCTAGCAATCTTCAAATATTAATATTACTCTCCCCCCCCCCCCAAACAAAAAACAAAACCCCACTTTCATATAATTTTGTAGATTTGTTCGGTCGAAAGATTTCCAAGCCTCAGTTCTTGCATTTCTAAAGTTGTTTAAACTATTCTTGTTGCAAAATGTCTTAAGCATTTATCTTCTCATATTCAGCTTTCAGATCGCCAGTATGGCTTCCTTAGTGGTCGCCCTACTAGTGCTCTTCTTTCAGTCTTACTAACTCTTGGTCATACTTCTTTCGGGACTTCGGAGAGACCGTCTCTATTGCGCTAGACATATTGAAGGCCTTCAATAGAATCTTGCACAAATCTATAATTTATAAACTACCCTCCTTCGGTTTCTATCCCTTAATTTGAATCTTTATATCTAATTTTCTTTCTGGCTATTATACAGACATAACTATAATTGTTGATAAATGAGGCTCTGGTAAATTTAATGTAAAGCCATTGAGAACAACATACACTAATCAAATGTTCCCGGTGTTCCATCATTATCTCATTATGAGGGTAACAATTATCTTTTCTATTTTTTCCAGATTTGTATGTAAATTCGAACATACTTGAAATGTGAGCTAACTTCAGACAGAACGTTGGAGTTACATACCATGATTATATAACACAGGAACTAAAGCTAAAATGTGTCTATTAATACATAAACCCTGCATATATATATATATATATATATATATATATATATACATATATATATATATATATATATATATATATATATGTATATACATATTATATATATATATATATATATATATATATATATATATATATATATAATTATATAATATATATATATATATATATATATATATATGTATATATTTAGCCGTCCGGCTAGCTCAGTTGATAGCGTGCCTGATTCCCATCTTGCAGGTGTCGCGTTCAATCCCCGCTCAGATTGAAAAGTTGTTCTGGGTTATAGCCGGCGGTTTGCATCTCCCCATGAGCAAGGGGGATGGGAAATGGTCTCTGGTAGACAAAAAGAAAGCCAAGCGCTTGTGAATCCTCGAAGGAGAAGAAGGGTGTATTGAAACAACTGTTACAGTCTATGACGAACACATTGTAAAATGGAAAATATACATACGGTATATTGTTGTATCACATTTTTCCCATAAATGTGTTATTTTAGAGATAAATGCCCTGTTAGAAATGTAGCAAAACAGGGTTACAAGTAAAGCACTAAATTACTAATACATGATAAACCTATTTATTATCGACTTAGCTAAAGGGAAAGCATGGGTTTACCTATTCACACATTAGTACTTACGAAATAAACGAATGTTAGAATATGGTGATGATATTATGTGGTTAGCAGAAAAATACTAATTATTAGCAACATATTAGCGTAAACATAATATGTAACATTTGTAACTCTGGTCATGGGACATAATGCTGATGCCCAAGTCTGGGTCGGGTATCCGAACGAAGCAGAAGGTAATTCAATTGTTTATGAAGCGTAGTTCTATTGGGGGCTGATCGTTCTCTCGCAATTGTTACGTATTTAATGAAGATAGTATACTGCATGTACAGTTATGTTCAGGAATGAATAGTCATCGAGCAATACGAAAAGTTATAGGAGCCAAATGTTACATACCGTACAATTGTGACCACGCATACCTGACCAAATACTCATGTTATAAAAGAGTGAGGTGAAAGACAATTAATGACATACACAGACATACATACACACACACATAAACCTCTCATTTCCATGTTTATGTATGGTAAATAAAGTAAGCGTGACAAAGGGAGACGTGTGTGTGTGTGTGTGTGTGTGAAGTGAAGTTATCTTAATCATTGCTCATTGTCATTGTCTCAATTATAACGTCATTGACTATTACTGACAATATTGGTGTGTAACAGTTGTATTGTACAAATAATAGGTTACATATTTGGAAACAGGCATGATATCATGTCGACGCCGATAATTCGATATTTGAGCAGATTCGAGTGGAATCCGAAGCTTCATAAAACGCCTCGAATATTTTTTCAAAACTGTATTACATCACTTGGTGGGAATTATACAGCATTTGTTTCAATTAATCTTCTTATTACACTGTAATGACAATGTACAGTCACGAGCACAAATACTGCGACACCAACCAAATAATGTTCGCCCCTTTGTCTCCAAAGGTATTGCAAAAATGTGTATTCAAACTCACAATTATTTCTGTATTTCATTCTAGCTACCGTCAAACGATTTTATTCAGCTTAGTATAAACCCCTAGTGATGAAGGAGTTGATGTTATCTGGTTGATGTCGCAGCATTTATGCTCGTGACTGTACAGCAGTGGTAATTAATTCTGATCGATTTAGAAGTGTCGAACTGATTAAAAGAATCTCTGAAATTCAAATACCCAGTATAAATTAGTTAGGAGATTCAATTCAACCCGAGACCGCTTCGAATATGTTTGTATATGAATAAATGTTCACAACTGTACAGTACAATACATTAAATAACATTGGGCAATAACTTCGTAATGCCCACATTTTGTGGTTCTATTTATCATTCAACATTGGTAATAATTACTAACATATGACAGTAATACCTGCAGACCACTTGAAGATCGTAATTTGTTTCATCCAAGATACCTTCGGTGTTTCCTATGTTGAAAGAAAGATACATAAGTGTTTGATATCAACAGAAAATATTTTTAGTTGTAAACGGTTTATAAAGGGAACACAAATTACATTATGTCAACCCGAAAACTAATTATGTTTATAATTCAACATTCCTGGGTATAAACTAGGAGACTGGGGGAGGAAAGGGGGGGGGGGGGGGGTTGTGTGAAGGGGGAGACCAATGTCAGTGTTCGGCTTATAGCACATGCTTGGACGACACTGATTGTTTTACTGTATATCCTGTAAATAATTAATGCCCAATTATTTTATATTTCATTATAGAATAAAGTGAACTTATTTTTGTTTTTCTGTACTTAGCAGTTGAAGTCTGTAAGTGTTGTTTCAATACACCCTAAGTAACCAGACGATTATTATTATTATTATTATTATTATTATTATTATATAATAATTATCATATATACTGTATATATATATATTTCCTGGGCCCAATCCCGTATGGGCCCAATCCCGACACATTTGTTATTTTAATATGAATTTTATATATTTTAAATCGATATTAATTTGTTGTTGTTGTTGTTATTGTTCCCTAAGCTGCCTGGCCGAACAGCCCCGAGTCCCTGAGGAAGGCCATGGCCACGATCGGGCTTTCCCACAGAGCTCTCATTGAGTGTAGATTGTGTTGTTGGCGTAAGTGGTTGTGTGAAATGCAGTCTTCTATGATGTGTTTAATGGTATGGGGTGCTGTGTTACATCCCGGGCAGGCGTCGACAACGGAGTCATCCAGTCTCTTCTGATAGCTCAGGAGAGCTGGATGGTGTCCACATCTCAGCCTGGCCAGGTGGACTCTGTCCTCGCGAGGAAGGGAGGATTCGGAAGGATGGATTTAGGGAGGTCGTGCTTGCAGCTGCGTGATGTCTGTGAGTGAGTGGATGGATCGGCGAGAGATATTAGTATGGATGTGCTTCTGGAAGTTGGTTCGGGGTGGGCAGGGAGGGAGAGAGGACAGTAATTGTGTGTGATACCGTGTGCTTGGTGTTGTTTTGATATTTCTTGGTGTCTGTGGGTGTGTTGCCATGTAGTTTAGTGGGTGGTCCTGGTTTGTGGAGGCTGCTGCCAGGAATTGAGTGTCTCTCATGTCCAGATGGTCTTTGAATTTGAGGATTTTGGTTTCTTGATGTACGTGATCTGTGGGTGCAGTAGCTGTGCAGCCTGTAATGATCTTCAGGGCTTTGTTTTGAATAGTCTGTAAGGTCTTATGATGTGTTTCAGCTAGGTTAGAAGCCCAGGCTGGGCTTGCGTATTCCATCACTGATCTTATGTATTGTTTATATACTGTGGTGGTAGTTTCTTTGTTGTGTCCAAAGTTTGTGTGAGCAAGTGACCTGAGGGCGTTAAGTCTGGGTGTCAGTTTCTGTTTAATGTTTGTGGTGTGCTGTTTGAATGTCATATGAGTATCATATGTTACTCATATGGGTGTGTGTGTATGTGTTAGGGGTGTGTTGTTTATGGTGAGTTGAGGGATGTATTCGTGTTCTCCTGTCCAGCTTGTGAGCAGGGTTGAGGTGGATTTGGCTGGGGCTAGATTAAGTCTGTTTGTAGTGCACCAGCCATGTAGTGTGTTGAGATAGGGTTGAAGGAGATCTGTTGCTCTTTTTGGGTCATGGTGTGTGCATGCGAGTGTTATGTCATCTGCATAGGAGGCTAAGTTTATTTGGGGCGTATTGGGTGTAGTTATATTGTGCATGTACAGATTGAAAAGTGTTTTAAATATAAGTGCATCTGATTTAAATTACAGTTCATATAATTTAAATCATAGTTCAGTTGTTTTAATTGGACATTTATTTGATTTAATTTGAAATGAATTTATTTTAATTTGAAATTTAGTTGTTTTAATTTGAAGTTCAATTGTTTTAATTTGAGGGGAAAAGGTGTAGTAGTATCCACAGATACATTGCAAGATTTATAACTCTTTTACTGCAGTTAATGAATTGTATTTACAATCTACCAAAGTCATTGCGATTATATGTTACTTCTTGAAAACAAAAGGGATAACACCAAATTCAATTTCGACTTCGGAAGCTCCAAATCTGAATAAAATAGTCTAATGATATAATAACATCTCCAAAAGTATATAATAATGCAAGAAATAAAAACGTAAATGAACACTAAATATACGTGCTCAGCAACGTTGTGTGGTGGTGCCTACAGACGGCCGTGATTGTATAGGTAACCTTTAAGAATAGGTTGTTAGGGTGTTTATTGGTAGCAGGGTATGGAGGTGACTGTTGGTTTACCACCTTTTACTCTACCCTGCAACCTTTCTAATACTGACACTTTACTTTTAGGAGAATTTGTATAACTCAGCCATGCTTGATATTGACGCCAGCTCCTTCATTATATACATTTTGGTTATGTCTCTAGCAAATAGAAAGTCTATCTATCTATCTATTGCCTGACGCCGTGATCACCGAAGGGTTGACCACGAACGAACCACCCCTATGCACCTCTGTCCCCAGTCAGTCGACGCCCTTCCTCCCAATTCATCCATATACTGCCTTACTCCATCCTTCCACCTCTCTTTTGGTCTACTCTCCCTCTCTGTCCTTCCACCTTGCTCTCGTACACCTTCTTAGTCATTCTCTCGCTTCCCATAGGTTCCATATGACCGAACCATCTCAAGGTGTTCCTTTTCACACTTTCCAGCACATCTACCTATACACCACACGTCCTTCTTACTTTCTCATTCGTCTGTCTATCTTTCCATGTAACTCTGCACACACTTCTCAAGTAACTCATTTCCACCCCTCTCACTCTTGGTGTGAGTCTCTTCTCAAACGTCCATGCTTCGCTTTCGTAAGTTAGTGTCGGGATTACCACACTGTCATGCAAGGACTGCTTCACTTCCATACTGACCACCCAATTTCTTGTTACTGATTTCAGCGTTCCTACAACTCTCGTCCCGTGTTGTGCCCTCTCCCGCACTTCTTCATCCATAGTCCCATCTTTTCTCAACACACTGCCCAGATACTGAAAAGAGCTTACGATCTCCATAGCCTGACCGTTCAACTTCACCTCACACTCTGTGACTTTGCCCCTTTCGAAGACCAAAACCTTGCTCTTCCCCGCATTTACCTTCAAATTCCATTTTTCGCACACTGTTCCAAACTCATATACCAGATCCTGCAACTCCCATTCATTATCGCTCATCAGAACTGTATCATCCACAAACAGCAGTATAGGCAGCTTCCACTCATTTCCCCTCCCTTTCCAGCGATACACCAACATCCACTGCTCTTCCTAGTATTTCTTTCATGACTCCATCCATATATACAGTAAACAACCACAGGGACATCACACACCACCTGTTCCAACCCAACATTAATGTCAATGAACTCGCTCTGCTCATTCTCCATACGTACTGCCGCCTTTGCACCCTCATACATGCTCTTCGATCACTGCTTTCAGCAACTTGCCATCTACTCTGTATATTCTAAGTACTTTCCACATACTTTCTCTATCCACTCTGTCATAGGCCTTCTTCAAATCCATTAAGGAAACATACACCTTTTGTTTCTTCTCCAGATAGAAAGTACACATCAATAAAATGAATAAGTGAAACATTTCATATTTAAGCTTTGTTTATTTGTTATATTTATGTTATTTGATGTCTCAAAAGATGGAAAAAAAGCTTGAATTTGCTTTCCGTCACTCCCCCCTCCTTTTTCTCTGTTAATCTATCTATCTACTTATTGCCGGACGCCTTACTCCCCTTAATGAGGGTGGCCCTACGCAGAATTCCCCCAAGCGGACCTATTCCCTGTAAGAGGGACAAGCCAGTTTACTGAAGGACTTACAGGATTGACCACTCAATTTAGGATCCGTTCGACTTCGAGGCTCTCTGTGTATCTTTTTAGAACTATTTTTCTACAGTGGTGTTCGGCTAGTCCATCCCCTAACATGCCATACCCTTAGGTAAGCAGTACGGATTTGTATCAGGTTTACTCCCCTAGAAAGATTGCCGACCAAGGCTGACGAGTCCCATCCACCCGGATTTTTATAAGGTTGTCTCCCCTAGATGGGTTGCCGACCAAGGCTAACGAGTCCCATCCACCCATACATTAAGATTAATCTTAATATGTAATAGCACATGGACTACTAGACCCGCTGCCGTAACGCCACACAGGTTAGTTTTGGCTTATCGAGAGTTACAGACAGGTACCGCGTCAGGAAGGTGTGATTAGAAGCCCACAACTTAGTGTTAGCTATGTCATCAATTGAGTAGTTTTGTAAAAATCTAAGTGAGACAGCCCACTTTCTTATGTCATGGGCTCTGCCCACCACACCGGGATTACTTTCCTTATTGACGTCAACGAGTAAAGAGGCTAATATCCTTCTCATGACGCGAGTACCTGTACTGTTGACCCATAAGAAGCCTGGTTGTTGAGGTTGTGCTACCCTTATAAACTTAAGTAAAGCCTGCACTGGGCACAAAATGTGACGCGTATGTCTGCGTTTTAGTGCCGGGACTGTAAATTCTGAGAATACATGATCACAATGTTCATTCTTAGCTATGAATGTGGGAGACAGAGCGATTTGTAAGTTTTCATTCAGTCTCCCAAACCTGAGGCAATTAGGTTCGTTGCTCATCGCCGCCAACTCTGATACCCTGTTTTCTGTCGCTAAAGCCATAAGGAACACAGCCTTCTTTAATAATGAGACAAAGTCCGGCACATGATTATATTTGCGTGAATGAAGCAAGGATAAAGCTTTGTCCAGTGACCAGGTAGGCATGAGCTGACGTGGTGGTGGACGCAGTTTGAAACATGCCCTCATAAACCCTTTTTCCTCTGCCTGCGGTATGGGTAGACCGGTCAGGTCGTAAAAGGGGGTTTTAATGGCAGACAAGTGATTTTTTAGTGTAACTACCAAGAAGCGCTTTTGTTCAAACAAATAGTCAAAGTATTCAAACACTAAAGCTACTGATGATTCCGTTTGCGCTGTTTCTACAATCCAGGTTGTGAACATTATCCAATGTGACTGGTATTGTCTCTTGGTTGACATAGTGTACTGATTCAGAAATATATTTGTAACACTCTCCCCGTACTGAGTTAGCCATTTGGCATTTTGAATGTCCAGAAGGCAAAAGTCAGCGAGGTCTCTAGGTTGCCAATTGTCTCCAAGTGGAAGTACGAGACCGGGAGTGACACCAGGTTCTCGCACCACGTTTTCAACTGGTGGTACCACACCTGAGCCGGCCAGAGTGGCGCGATCATCGAGACTACGCCCCGGTAACCCAGTAGTTTGTGAACTACTTGACACATAAGTGAAGCGTCTGGAGGCGGAAAAAGATAGATGGAATTCCATTTGTTCCAGTCCTCCAACAATGCGTTTGGACCCCCCGCCGAAGTCATTTCCCGGCGGGTTAGGAAGAGAGGAAGTCTGTGGTTTCCCTCAGAGTCAAATAGATCCACTTGTGGATGGTAAGGCTCTGCAATCATCTTGTTGAAGATGTTTTGCTTGATTGTCCATTCTACTGTGGTGCTCTGTCTCCGGGACAGAGCGTCTTCCCAGACGTTCGCCACGCACGGGAGATAAGATGCATGCAGATGGATGCTCAGCTTTTCGGCCAGAGCAAAAATCTGTTCCGACAATTCTAGTAACTTCCGAGACCTCGTTGACCCTTGTTTTTGAATGCAGTGTACCGCGTTCAAATTGTCCATTCAGAATGCAATTGACTTCCCCCGTAACGAAGATCCGTGAGTTTGAAGGAAAAATAAAGGGACTAGAAGCTCTTGTTTGTTGATATGAAAGTTCTCGTCTTGGGACCACCGACCTTGGCCCTGATGGCCTAGGTTTGACTGATGTCCCGAGCCTATTGTCCCTGAGGCATCTGTGTCTATCAATTCCGTAGATGGGGGAGAAACCCATGTCATTATTGAGTGCAATGTTTCCTTCCTTGCCCAGACCGACAGTAAGTTGTGAATTAATGGTGTGTGACGTTGACCACTCCGTTAGAACCGCATGGCTTGTCCTAACAGTGACTCACTAGGG
The DNA here is from genome assembly GCA_037953745.1 of Lithodes maja. Lineage (NCBI taxonomy): Eukaryota > Metazoa > Arthropoda > Malacostraca > Decapoda > Lithodidae > Lithodes > Lithodes maja. The sequence goes on from JBAKBP010004611.1 coordinate 8,879, forward strand.
TCGCCAGGGAAGTGGATGGGGCTACAGTTTATGTATTAGAGTGTGCTTTATTTCATATGAAAGCTCGTGTCATGGGCAGTCCAGAAAGGCTCTTTGTTTTCGCCCATGTTCAAGGCTTTATATATTTAATTGTAAAGTATATGTTTTATCATTAACTAGTAATGATAGGATCTGGGAGAGAGAGAGGGAGTAGAACAGAGTGAGAGGGGGCGCGCAGTGTTTTTTGTCCCGCTCGATGACGTCACGGCTGGCTGCCTTGCGGGGGTTGGTGGAGGGAGGTCCTTACCATGCTGCGAGCTCTGTTAGTGGCTAGATTTACTTGTAACCGCTGTTTTCCCACGCGGCTCGAGCTAGTGCGAGTATATATACTGGTTCCTCGCCACTCTCTCCCTCAGATATGGTTTCTAGAACACACCCATCTTTTTTTCCCTTGCTATCTATCCCCGCTCTGTACCTGAGAATCTTTTCCTCTGCCTATCTCTCTCATTTTCCATATCTTTCACCACCTTTTATTAATATCATTACCCCCTCTGGTTAACTCTGCAAAATCAGCTTCATGCTGGCCAGTTGTATTGTGTGTTAAGGTCTGATATAGCCTGTGTATGTTAGTTGTTAAGATAAGTGGATCACGAAGCATTGGTTGGCATTTATATTGTTTAGTACTGCTTCCTTTAGTTATTAGTGTTCTGCTGGATTAGATAATGCTAGACTAGGAGTCTGATATTAAAGGTATTGTTTCCTATGAGTGCTGGCTTCAGTTAAAAGTGGCACGACATACCTGAGAACTGGAGTTGATTGAGTAAATTCTAGTCTGTGTGCCATTGAGAGTAGAGCATGCACGAATGAGGGCTTTTTGCCTATCCCATTCTGCACTGTTCTAGTCTCGATTGTTTGTCTTTGAGGTACGCCAGGAGAACGCTTAATACTTCGGTATTAAGGTTTCTCAAGAGAGCTACCCTTCATTATAACGTAATATTTGACGCACAGACTTGAGATTTGCACTAGGCTATGCAGCATGCCATGCGCACCAGTATCTCGTATCATTGACTCTAGCTAGACTTTATCAGTCACAGTAGACATTAAGTATATTAACCTAATTACTCTTTTTATGCATACCCATTTTATTATTACACAAGCATTTCGCAGCCTAGTTTGATGTATTGAGACACAAACGACTTAGGCTCTTTTTGTTTATAGGAATACTGCATTGTCGTGGCGATTATTATTAGTGTTGTAGTGTTTAGGATATTCTTGGCTCCGACGGCATTATATATTCTGCCTTTTTGTGTGCATAGCCTGCACGAGCATTGTTCCACTGCCTGCCTTTTTGGGTTCCATTTCCGATACGAGCATCTTGATAGCATCTAACATTTAAAGAAGATTCCTTGTTAGTGTTGAAGGACTTTAGTGCACTTTCTTTCATGCAGGAGTGCCTGACATTTATTGATTAAAGTAACGTAAGCTGTAACTTCTCTTACCACCTTACTTTGTATACCATAACCAAGCACCTTCGGTTATAGGTAGTAATAGGCTGTTTTCACATAACATTAAGCCTAGAGTAGACGCACATTTATTGAGAGTTTGATAGCCTATTATTGCATATAGAACTCTGTAGAGTATTTGTGTTCTTTGTTCACTGGGAATATACTTCAGAGGTTGAAGCTAGCGCTTTCCGTTGTAACATTTATGCCATTACTAGTCCAATGAATAAGAGCCCTGATATATTTGAACCCCAGTCGTAACAAATGGCGACCTTACCTAGGATTTGGTGAACCTACATTTATTAGCAGGGAACATTTGTTGTTTTGGGGAATATTTTGCGGGGATCAGCAAGAATAATTTTTTTTTGCAACATAGTATAGCCCTTGAGTATTTCCGAGAATTTTTGTGTGTATATTGAGGTATAAGAGTTTGGGGTGCTTCTTTTCTGAATATTGTGGTGAGAAATTTTTGTGAGCATCATGTCTTATACCGGATCAGAGGAGAATGGAGACACAGTACGTAATGTCGAGACTGAGGAACAGCAGTATGATGAAAGGGTTAATCGGGTGAACTGTGAGGAGGATGCTAGGATATTTTTGCAATGGCCTGTTACTGCCGGGCGGTTGGTGGGTATGAATCGGTACGGTCTTCAATGCCTGGCCACAACTATCGGTCATGCGGTTACTAGCAGCATGACCAGGGATAACTTGATAACGTGTGTACTGGGCAGGGTGAATGGTGAGCGAGACGGGTTGAGTGCTCAGAGCCCTTCGGCCATGCTTCCCCTACACTCGACTCCCAGCCATCCCAGTAGTTTGCCGACTCCGGGTACGCTTCCGCAGTTGGGTGGTGACTGGCAGGGTGGGTTGCCCCTGGGGGGACCACCGGTAATTTCAAACATTGTAGCACCTTCACCTCCTCAAGGGTTATCTCCAGAATTATTGCTTCAGCTCGAATTAGCTAAGATCGAAGAGAGAAAGGCTATAAGGGCATGTGAGCTTCAGCAGCAACAAAGGGCAGGTGAGCAGCAAATAGAGCTAGCAAAAATCCAAGCTGAGTCGACTAGGTACTGTGCCGACAGGGACGTAGAGAAGTTGCGAGTAGAGACAACGGGACAGCGACTTGGGGCTGGTAACCGTGCTCCTGATCAATCTCTCTCGCACTTATTGAAACTGGTTCCGGTGTTTGATGAGAGTGGTGTAACAGAATTTTTCACACGCTTTGAGAAGAAGTGCCAGGAACACCAGTGGCCAGAGAATAAATGGGCAGCACTTGTATCCTCTAGATTAATAGGCAAGGGTCTTAAAGCCTACGATGCGTTACCTTTGGAGTTATGTATTGTGTACGAGGATCTCAAGGAGGCTATCCTGAGGGCTTACGAATTGCAACCAGAAACGTACCGTTTGAAGTTCCGGGGTGTAACTAAGGGAAGAGATAGCACCTTTTTGGAACACGCCCGGGACTTGTCCGATGCTATAGGGAACTGGCTCCGATCGGAGAAGGTCACAACATTTGATGAAATTAAGCAGTTAATGATGTTGGAGCAGTTCTTTAAGAGCACGGGCAGTGATCTAACTTTGAACTTGAAGGAGAAAAACCCAAGAACTCTAGTCGAAGCAGCAGAAATGGCTGATCGACGGCTGTCGTTGATTCGGGGTTGCGGGTCCTCACAGAGGTACGATGTAAGTGCTAAGGACCGTTATCCTCCCCCTCCCCGTAACAATGACACATTTAAACAGAAGAGCCATGAAACTAAAACTGAATCCAAACCTTACACCACACCGTATGTGAAAAGTCAGGGGCCTTTTACATTACAGTATAAGCCGAAACCGAAATTTATGTGTTTTAGTTGCCACCAGGAGGGTCATAAGGCAAATAAGTGCCCTAGTCGACCTCCTCCAGCAGCCGTGTCTTTTGCTCACGGCATTGGAGTGTTCAAGAGGACATCGGAGTTTGTTAGAGGCATTTCTTCCGAGGTAAATACACTGCCAGTGCAGAAGGATCCGGAAGGCTTATTCCCTGTCCGTGATGCCTTTAGTGACCACAGGGGACTCGGTTGTGTGGAGTGGGGGGGTAGAAGACATGAGGTGAGAATTTTGCGTGACACTGGGGCATCGCAAACACTGTTGAGAAATTTCACTGGTAAACCTGTCAATACGGCGCGGGTGATTGTGGTTCAGGGAGTTAATGCGACAAGGTCATACCCGCTTGTGAGAATGAAGGTGGAAGTTGATGGTGTGACTCGTGACCTGGATGTAGGGATTGTGGAGAAGTTACCTGTTGGGGGCGTCGACCTCCTTCTCGGCAACGACTTTGCGGGACCTACTTCTGAGGCTCCACCCTTGGTCGTTGCCGAGAAGCTGGCCGACGTGAGTAGGGAGGAGCAGGAGTGGGTTGAGAAGTGTCCGGGGCAGCCTATGGCGTGTGTTGCCACCGGAGATCCTGCATCCAGGGAGTCACATTCTGGTCAACAATCTTTAGATCAGCGGAGGAAGGGTACCGAGAAGGGGTTGAAAGTTGATGCGGTTGAGAGTTTAGTATCAGCGGACATTCTCGGGGACTCAGTATTAGGACCAAATATCGAGTCTGAAGAAGACCCAGTAACTGTTCCTGAAGGGGCAGTGGATGGGCTTAAAAGGACGATGATGGGCTGGAGCATCCTGTTAGTTTCTGCTTGGAGAAGTACAATTCGGCCCAGGGGAGCTGCTCTATTGTCGAGGAGGAGCTGCTGGCGGTTGTACTTGCTCTGAGGCATTTCGAGGTCTGTGTTCCAGCCTATGGTCCGGTCGTTGTAGTTTACCCAGATCATTACCCTCTCAAGTTCTTGGACCAGTTTCACAATCGGAATATGAGGCTGACCAGGTGGTCACTAAGGTTATTGGTATATAACCTGGACATACGCCATATTGCCGGTTGTGACAACGTGGTTGCAGATGGTCGTTCAAGGGTATAATTTATGATCCTGGGTATATTGACACACGGGTAGCCTCCTGCTTTAGTTTGAATAGTATTTTGCGCTTGGTGCTTGTTGGCTCGCGGTTGTAGCCCAGCGTATTGGGTCGTAAAGCAGGAGTTGAGCGTTTGGTATAGAAGAAAAAACTAGGCTTGCCCCTATAGTGCAGCCGAAATAAACAAATTAAAAACATAAAAATCAAATAAAAAAACTTTCTTTGATAGTTGAATTTTTTTCAGTATGTTATAGCAGTAATTCTGAGTTGCACTCCTCTCAGAATGCTGGGCTAGAGAAGCTCGCTCTTGAGGAGCATAACTACATATAATTTAACCTATTGTGTTGGGAGGGTTATAATTTTGAATAAATGTTTTGTTGAAGAACTGTGCCAGATATTTTACTGCCGCTGGGTGATGGGAAGTGGAGATATAGCATGGGTTCTAACCATCAGATTTTTGTGAGCCTTGGGGCCTCTGAGAAAAATCTTGGGGGGGGTGTGACGTTGACCACTCTGTTAGAACCGCATGGCTTGTCCTACAGTGACTCACTAGGATCGCCAGGGCAGTGGATGGGGCTACAGTTTATGTATTAGAGTGTGCTTTATTTCATATGAAAGCTTGTGTCATGGGCAGTCCAGAAAGGCTCTTTGTTTTCGCCCATGTCAAGGCTTTATATATTTAATTGTAAAGTATATGTTTTATCATTAACTAGTAATGATAGGATCTGGGAGAGAGAGAGGGAGTAGAACAGAGTGAGAGGGGGCGCGCAGTGTTTTTTGTCCCGCTCGATGACGTCACGGCTGGCTGCCTCGCGGGGGATGGTGGAGAGAGGTCCTTACCATGCTGCGAGCTCTGTTAGTGGCTAGATTAACTTGTAACCGCTGTTTTCCCACGCGGCTCGAGCTAGTGCGAGTATATATACTGGTTCCTCGCCACTCTCTCCCTCAGATCTGGTTTCTAGAACACACCCATCTTTTTTTCCCTTGCTATCTATCCCCGCTCCGTACCTGAGAATCTTTACCTCTGCCTATCTCTCTCATTTTCCATATCTTTCACCACCTTTTATTAATATCATTACCCCCTCTGGTTAACTCTGCAAAATCAGCTTCATGCTGGCCAGTTGTATTGTGTGTTAAGGTCTGATATAGCCTGTGTATGTTAGTTGTTAAGATAAGTGGATCACGAAGCATTGGTTGGCATTTATATTGTTTAGTACTGCTTCCTTTAGTTATTAGTGTTCTGCTGGATTAGATAATGCTAGACTAGGAGTCTGATATTAAAGGTATTGTTTCCTATGAGTGCTTGCTTCAGTTAAAAGCGGCACGACATACCTGAGAACTGGAGTTGATTGAGTAAATTCTAGTCTGTGTGCCATTGAGAGTAGAGCATGCACGAATGAGGGCTTTTTGCCTATCCCATTCTGCACTGTTCTAGTCTCGATTGTTTGTCTTTGAGGTACGCCAGGAGAACGCTTAATACTTCGGTATTAAGGTTTCTCAAGAGAGCTACCCTTCATTATAACGTAATATTTGACGCACAGACTTGAGATTTGCACTAGGCTATGCAGCATGCCATGCGCACCAGTATCTCGTATCATTGACTCTAGCTAGACTTTATCAGTCACAGTAGACATTAAGTATATTAACCTAATTACTCTTTTTATGCATACCCATTTTATTATTACACAAGCATTTCGCAGCCTAGTTTGATGTATTGAGACACAAACGACTTAGGCTCTTTTTGTTGATAGGAATACTGCATTGTCGTGGCGATTATTATTAGTGTTGTAGTGTTTAGGATATTCTTGGCTCCGACGGCATTATATATTCTGCCTTTTTGTGTGCATAGCCTGCACAAGCATTGTTCCACTGCCTGCCTTTTTGGGTTCCATTTCCGATACGAGCATCTTGATAGCATTTAACATTTAAAGAAGATTCCTAGTTAGTGTTGAAGGACTTTAGTGCACTTTCTTTCATGCAGGAGTGCCTGACATTTATTGATTAAAGTAACGTAAGCTGTAACTTCTCTTACCACCTTACTTTGCATACCATAACCAAGCACCTTCGTTGTAGGTAGTAATAGGCTGTTTTCACATAACATTAAGCCTAGAGTAGACGCACATTTATTGAGAGTTTGATAGCCTATTATTGCATATAGAACTCTGTAGAGTATTTGTGTTCTTTGTTCACTGGGAATATACTTCAGAGGTTGGAGCTAGCGCTTTCCGTTGTAACATTTATGCCATTACTAGTCCAATGAATAAGAGCCCTGATATATTTGAACCCCAGTCGTAACAGGTGGTCCATAATTTTCCCTCTGGCAAGAGTGGGAAACATGTGTTGCCTTCCAGGATTATTCTCTTCACTTTCAACCGGCCCAACTTCACAGTTAGCTGAATCCATTTGAGAGAACCGACCAGGGACTCCTACGTTCTCCTCGTCGTGCTCAGACTGTGGAGAAACCGGATATGTTTCCTGCAAAATCTGTTCCGGTTGTCCACAGTCTGACTGAGAGTAAGATTTGCTGTGTCCCAGACCAGCCCTATCCACTGAATTACCCGTGTGGGTACAAGGTGTTACTTTGCCAGGTTGACCTTGAACCCTAGGGTTTGTACATGGTTTATTACTTGATTTACATGGGTATGACACCAGGTCCATCTGTTGACACAGTATATTAACCCCTTGTGTGCAGTCACACTTTATTTTTATATAATCTCTATTTGGTGAATTGTATAGTTAGTTACATATTCTGTTATACATATATTTGTTTAAGGTTAGGTTATCACACCTGGTAGCCTATTTCTGCGAATTTCAATTTTATTATTTTCGGTTAGGCTATTCAACGCTGGTAGCCTATTATTGCGTATTTCAATTTTTAAAAAAACTTTTGGTTAGGCTATCGCCCCTGGAAGCCTAATTCTGCGTATCTCAACATTTTTGTTTTCGGTTAGGCTATCACCCCTGATAACCTATTTCTGCGTATTTCAGCATATTTGTTTTCGGTTGAAGTGATTGAAGTGTTTTTAAAGTGAGTGAAGTGTTTTAAAGTGAGTGAATTGTTTTTTAAGTGAGTGAAGTGATCTGAAGAAAGTGACTGTCACCATGCCTCGCGCTTGTGCGAACTGCGCCGGTAGGTTTGGTGAGTCCATGTTTGCTACTATCGATCTTCAAGACTGCCGGCTCTGCCAACAACGAGAGAATTTTACAGTGAAATTAGATGAAGCCTACAACAAGATCAACGTCCTCACCATGAAGCTGGAATCACTCCAAGAGTTTGTAACACTCAACGTTGGAGTACCACAAACTTCAATTGTTACCGCAACTCCAGCAGCCACCAACGCCCCAACGTCAACTGCCAACAATTCAACGCCTACAGTAGCCACTTCAGCTGATGTATCCGATACTCAAGATACAAATAGTGACTCTCTTCCCCCTCAAGACAACTTCCGTGTCGTGAGGAACAACGTTTGCCCCAAGACCAGGAAACACATACCGATTACCGAGTGTCAAAACCGTTTCCAGATACTCGCAGACTCAGATGACGAAGAGGAAATAGAAGAAGTCCGGCTCGTGGGAGACTCGATGATACGTGGTCAGCTCACAGAGTTTTGCGCCAGGGCACCTAAGACCAGGAAGCGTTTTTGTATCCCTGGTGGTGGTGTGGATGACGTAGTTGCAGCAGTTGACGAAGTATCAAAGCTGGCCCCTGCTAATACAATGTACGTCATCCACGTTGGATCCAACGATGTGCAGCGAACCCGGTCGGAAGATTTGCTTTTAAAGTACCAGCAGCTGATCAAGTCGTTTAAGGAGAAGTCATCAAGGATCATCGTCTCAGGAATCGTCCCCCGGCTCGGTGTAGAGAGCCGATTTTACAACATAGCCACCAGCACAAATCGTTGTCTAGCAAACCTCTGCAGGAAGGAGAACGTGGGATTCGTCGACACCTGGGACAATTTCTACTACGATGACTATTTGTTTTCGGACGATGGAGTTCATCTGAACCAGGTGGGAGCAGCACGTTTTGGGCGTCTTCTCAACGATGCGGTGAAGGATTTTCGGAGAAGAAATCGACTCAGCACAGGACAACCAGGAAGGAGGACCGAAGACAGCGAGGATGGCAACCTACAAAGGAATTAAATACTAATCCGTCAAGAACCGCGAATTTGGATAAATCTCCACCAACACGACCCAAATTCAAAACCGTCAGGGATAACGACCGAGGACCGAGGACAGCCATGAATGTAAATGTAGATCCGACCAGAACCAAAAATTCGATGAAAGAACGTTCTGCGAGTTCTAAAACCGCAACTTTAAAGGTTTTCTATGCAAACGCTCGTAGCATACGCAATAAATTTTCAGATTTAGAGGAACTAGTGTTTACAGAAAATTATGATGTGATTGGCATAACAGAATCTTGGCTCAATACAGAAGATAGAGACTTTTTAGCAGAGTATTCACTTCCCGGTTATGTAATGTTTGAGAACAGCCGAATAAATAAAAATGGAGGTGGCGTTTTATTTTATATCAAAGAAAGTCTTAACCCGACCCTCGTGTCAAAACCTCAAATTGTGAACGTCGACACATCTTTTGTGCTAATAAAGAATAATAAAGGTACAAAAATAATACTTGCGTTAATATACAGACCTCCAGCTCAATCAGTGCAAACTGACCGAGAAATTTACGAACAAATTGCAGATGTAAGTAACTCACAAGATACCGTAATTTTTGGCGACTTTAATTTACCTGTGACCAAGTGGGGCGATACTCTTACTTCACACTCCGGACATGACTTGTATACGAACTTGCAAGAGAGTTCGCTTTATCAATTTGTTCGAACGCCGACCCGTGGTAATAACGTTCTTGACATTGTACTTGCAACAAAAGAAGAATTGATAGAGAATTTGAATGTTGGTGATGAATTCAGTAACAGCGACCATCGTACGATAACTTTCACTTTAAAGTTTACTAGTAACGAACCAAATAGTAGCATCGAAAAAGTCCCTAATTTCAAGAAAGCAAACTTCCATAAACTTAGAGCTATGTTTAAAGAAACTGACTGGAGCTTTTTAATTAACAATAACGATATAAATACATCTTGGAAGTTATTCGAAACCACTTACCTAAAAGCAGTGCAAGACTGCATACCATCGAAAATACGGCGTCCAGGCCATAATAATAAGCCCAAATGGTGGAATAAAGATATTTCAAACTGCCTGCTTGCTAAAAAATTTGCTAATGATAGATTAAAATCCTCACAAAATGACGAAGAACGGGTGAAATTTGTAGAGCTACGACGCAAAGCCAAAAAGTTAATTAAGCAAAGTAAAAAGACCTTAGAGTTACATATTGCGAATCAAAGTAAAACAAACCCGAAAGAATTCTATAGTTATATCAGAAAGAAAAAAGTAGTTACTTCAACTGTTGGACCGTTAGTCGATGAAAAAGGAGAATACACCAAAGACGAAGTACAAATGAGTAATGCCCTCAATACCTTCTTTGCATCAGTTTTTACAACCGAAGACCTCAGTGATATCCCTACACCATCACCGATTCAGATTGATAATTCAGATCTTCTAAGCAATATTACCGTTACAGAGAGAGAAGTATTGAATTGTTTAGATAAACTCAAAGTAAATAAAACGCCAGGACCTGATACAATCTCGCCTAGAGTTCTAAAGGAAGCTAAGAATGAGCTCTCCAAACCACTGACATTACTATTCAATAAATCCTTGCAGTCTGGAACTATGCCTGATCAGTGGAAGCTAGCCAACGTAACACCGATATTCAAAAAAGGCAGCAAATCCCTACCCAGTAACTATCGTCCAATTAGCTTAACCTCAGTTGTATGTAAAATGCTAGAAACGGTCATACGAGACAGACTCGTAAATCACTTAGAGGAAAATAACATACTTAAAGATACTCAACACGGCTTTCGTAAAAAACGTTCCTGTTTAACAAACCTCTTAGACTTCTTCCACGATATCCTCAACCTCTACGATGAGAGTAAAGCTGTAGATATTATATACCTTGATTTTCAAAAGGCCTTTGACAAAGTTCCCCACAAACGTTTACTGCTAAAACTAAAAGCGCATGGAATACAAGACGGTGTGTTGAAATGGATAGAAAATTGGCTCAACAACAGAAAGCAAAGAGTAGTCATAAACGGTAAGGCATCTAAATGGACCAATGTAAGTAGCGGGGTACCCCAGGGATCGGTACTAGGACCAATTCTCTTTCTAATTTACATCAACGACATAGATGAGGGTCTCACCTGCACAATCTCAAAATTTGCTGACGATACAAAAATTGCAAATAGCGTACTCTCAAAAGAACAAGTTGACGATATGCAACACAATCTAGATAAATTGTCATGTTGGGCCCAAATTTGGCAAATGAGTTTCAATGCGGATAAATGTAAAGTACTACATGTCGGATACCTAAATGAGAAAGCAAACTATTCGATGAATGGCACTCAGCTTAAGAATGTAAACAGAGAAACTGATCTGGGAGTAACAATATCGAGTAACCTAAAACCGAGTCAACAATGTTCAGAAGTTGTTAAGAAGGCAAACAAAATAATTGGCTTTATAGGCAGGTCATTTGAGCATAAATCCAAAGAAGTTATCCTAACCCTTTACAATTCCTTAGTCCGCCCTCTTCTGGAATACTGCGTTCAATCCTGGTGCCCTTATTACCAAAAAGATATAAACAAGCTAGAACGAGTTCAACGTAGAGTTACCAAAATGATACCTAGCCTAAAGAACAAACCATACGAAGAGCGTCTTAGAGAATTAAATCTATTTCCTTTAACCCAGCGCAGATTAAGAGGCGACTTAATTCAAGTGTTCAAAATCATCAAAGGCATCGACAATATGAACTGTAGTAAGTACTTCACTATCAACCAATCTAATTACACACGGGGAAACGGTTGCAAAATTATTGGTAAATCTTTTAACTCGCACGAATCTAAGAATTTCTTCTTCAATCGAGTTGTCAACTTGTGGAATGGGCTTCCCCGAAACGTTATAGACTGCAGCACCGTTGATTCATTTAAATTCCGCCTAGACAAATATCTCGCATCAAACCCGCGACTGACTGCGTTTGTAAATGAATAACTTTATCCTCCCCTCAGTTACTAACCCATATGTCCCCTACTAACTTCCTAGTCCTGCCACGTTAGTGGCAGGGCAGTAGTTCCCTTTCCAATGTTCCCTTACCCACTCTAAACCACTGTTTGGACACTTGATCCTCAGTGTTTTGGAGGACAAGCAGCCTAGAAGGGTCACTAGATCTGTTGTTGCTTGATTTCCTTTGTACTCCTTTGTACTCTCTGACTCCGCTACTACTAGCCAGTCGTCTAGGTACCACAACACCTTGATCCCTTGGGCTAACATGGGCATAAGGCGCTGCCGGACTAATTTTTTGAAAATTCTCGGTGCCAGGCTCAGACTGAATGGCAATCTCTGAAAGACGTAAGTCTCTTGCCTTATCCTCAAGGCGAGGAATTTTTGGAACCTTTTGTTTATGGGGATATGCCAATAGGCATCTGTCAGGTCTAGTGAACACATCCAGCCTTGCGGCGGGAGTGTGAGCCTGATTTGATTCACAGTGAGCATCCTGAAGGGTGAATTGTGAATGTATGTGTTCAGACACAAGAGATCTACTACTGGTCGCATCTGCACATTGTCCCTCTTTGGCACTAGGAAAAGTCTGGACGTGAATACGTGGCAAGTTGGATTGACTAGGACAATGACATGCTTGGAAATCATCTCTTGGACTAGCGACTCCACCTCTAAAGTCACATGATTGAATTTTCGAGTTTGACGTAAATGAGGTCGTCGGAGCCACCGCCAAACGATTCCTTTGCTTACCACTGTCCGAGCCCAAGTCTGCCTGGGCCAGGCCCTGCGACATTCTTGGAATGACCCAGTCGCTTGACTGGGCTTGTCCGGCAGAACTACTCTCGGATCCAACTCGCCTGCGGTAGGCCCCGGGAGAGAGAGAGACTGAATACAAAGGAGTACAAAGTACAAAGGAGTACAAAGGAAATCAAGCAACAACAGATCCAGTGACCCTTCTAGGTTGCTTGTCCTCCAAAACACTGAGGATTAAGTGTCCAAACAGTGGTTTAGAGTGCGTAAGGGAACATTGGAAAGGGAATTACTGCCCTGGAACTAATGTCCGTGGCAGGATTAGGAAGTTAGTAGGGGATAGATGGGTTAGTAACTGAGGGGGGGATAAAATAAAGTTATTCATTTACAAACGCAGTCAGTCGTGGGTTTGATGCGAGATATTTGTCTAAGCGGAGTTTAAATGAATCAACGGTGATGCAGTCTATAACGTTTCGGGGAAGCCCATTCCACAAGTTGACAACTCGATTGAAGAAGAAATTCTTAGATTCGTGCGAGTTAAAAGATTTACCAATAATTTTGCAACCGTTTCCCCGCGTGTAATTAGATTGGTCGATAGTGAAGTACTTACTACAGTTCATATTGTCGATGCCTTTGATGATTTTGAACACTTGCATTAAGTCGCCTCTTAATCTGCGCTGGGTTAAAGGAAATAGATTTAATTCTCTAAGACGCTCTTCGTATGGTTTGTTCTTTAGGCTAGGTATAATTTTGGTAACTCTACGTTGAACTCGTTCTAGCTTGTTTATATCTTTTTGGTAATAAGGGCACCAGGATTGAACGCAGTATTCCAGAAGAGGGCGGACTAAGGAATTGTAAAGGGTTAGGATAACTTCTTTGGATTTATGCTCAAATGACCTGCCTATAAAGCCAATTATTTTGTTTGCCTTCTTAACAACTTCTGAACATTGTTGACTCGGTTTTAGGTTACTCGATATTGTTACTCCCAGATCGGTTTCTCTGTTTACATTCTTAAGCTGAGTGCCATTCATCGAATAGTTTGCTTTCTCATTTAGGTATCCGATATGTAGTACTTTACATTTATCCGCATTGAAACTCATTTGCCAAATTTGGGCCCAACATGACAATTTATCTAGATTGTGTTGCATATCGTCAACTTGTTCTTTTGAGAGTACGCTATTTGCAATTTTTGTATCGTCAGCAAATTTTGAGAGTGTACAGGTGAGACCCTCATCTATGTCGTTGATGTAAATTAGAAAGAGAATTGGTCCTAGTACCGATCCCTGGGGTACCCCGCTACTTACATTGGTCCATTTTGATGCCTTACCGTTTATGACTACTCTTTGCTTTCTGTCGCTGAGCCAATTTTCTATCCATTTCAACACACCGTCTTGTATTCCATGCGCTTTTAGTTTTAGCAGTAAACGTTTATGGGGAACTTTGTCAAAGGCCTTTTGAAAATCAAGGTATATAATATCTACAGCTTTACTCTCATCGTAGAGGTTGAGGATATCGTGGAAGAAGTCTAAGAGGTTTGTTAAACAGGAACGTTTTTTACGAAAGCCGTGTTGAGTATCTTTAAGTATGTTATTTTCCTCTAAGTGATTTACGAGTCTGTCTCGTATGACCGTTTCTAGCATTTTACATACAACTGAGGTTAAGCTAATTGGACGATAGTTACTGGATAGGGATTTGCTGCCTTTTTTTAATATCGGTGTTACGTTGGCTAGCTTCCACTGATCGGGCATAGTTCCAGACTGCAAGGATTTATTGAATAGTAATGTCAGTGGTTTAGAGAGCTCATCCTTAGCTTCCTTTAGAACTCTAGGCGAAATTGTATCAGGTCCAGGCGTTTTATTTACCTTGAGTTTATCTAAACAATTCAATACTTCTCTCTCTGTAACGGTGATATTGCTTAAAACATCTGAATTATCAATCTGAATCGGCGATGGTGTAGGGATATCACTGAGGTCTTCTGTTGTAAAAACTGATGCAAAGAAGGTATTGAGGGCATTACTCATTTGTTCTTCGTCTTTGGTATATTCTCCATTTTCATCGACTAACGGTCCAACAGTTGAGGTAACTACTTTTTTCTTTCTGATATAACTATAGAATTCTTTCGGGTTTGTTTTACTTTGATTCGCAATATGTAACTCTAAGGTCTTTTTACTTTGCTTAATTAACTTTTTGGCTTTGCGTCGTAGCTCTACAAATTTCAGCCGTTCTTCGTCATTTTGTGAGGATTTTAATCTATCATTAGCAAACTTTTTAGCAAGCAGGCAGTTTGAAATATCTTTATTCCACCATTTGGGCTTATTATTATGGCCTGCACGCCGAGTTTTCGATGGTATGCAGTCTTGCACTGCTTTTAGGTAAGTGGCTTCGAATAACTTCCAAGATGTATTTATGTCGTTATTGTGAATTAAAAAGCTCCAGTCAGTTTCTTTAAACATAGATCTAAGTTTATGGAAGTTTGCTTTCTTGAAATTAGGGACTTTTTCGATGCTACTATTTGGTTCGTTACCAGTAAACTTTAAAGTGAAAGTTATCGTATGATGGTCGCTGTTACTGAATTCATCACCAACATTCAAATTCTCTATTAATTCTTCTTTTGTTGCAAGTACAATGTCAAGAACGTTATTACCACGGGTCGGCGTTCCAACAAATTGATAAAGCGTACTCTCTTGCAAGTTCGTATACAAGTCATGTCCGGAGTGTGAAGTAAGAGTATCGCCCCACTTGGTCACAGGTAAATTAAAGTCACCAAAAATTACGGTATCTTGTGAGTTACTTACATCTGCAATTTGTTCGTAAATTTCTCGGTCAGTTTGCACTGATTGAGCTGGAGGTCTGTATATTAATGCAAGTATTATTTTGGTACCTTTATTATTCTTTATTAGCACAAAAGATGCGTCGACCTTCACAATTTGAGGTTTTGACAAGAGGGTAGTGTTAAGACTTTCTTTGATATAAAGTAAAACGCCACCTCCATTTCGATTTATTCGGCTTTTCTCAAACATTACATAACCGGGAAGTGAATACTCTGCTAAAAAGTCTCTATCTTCTGTATTGAGCCAAGATTCTGTTATGCCAATCACATCATAATTTTCTGTAAACACTAGCTCCTCTAAATCTGAAAATTTATTGCGTATGCTACGAGCGTTTGCATAGAAAACCTTTAAATTTGTTATTTTAGAACTCACGGAACGCGCTTTAATAATATTTTTGGTTCTTGTCGGATCTACATTTATGTTCATGGCTGTCCTCGGTCCTCGCTGTCTCCGGTCCTTATCGCTGGTGGTCCTCGGTTGCCTCTGTTTTTTTCTTGGCGTTGGATGATTTTAAGTCACTGCTGCTTCTTCTCGGATGGCGTTTTTTGATCCATGGCTGCGGACTGCTTCGTGTAGGAGACGACCCATGCGTGCTGAACCCACAGGGTTTAGATGAGTGCCATCCTTGCGGAACAGAGTAGGCTGGTTGTAGAAGTTGTCCCAGAGGTTGATGAATTCAACTTCTTCCCTCAGACACAAATGTTTTAGTCGGCTATTTGTGCTGTAGGCCTTGTCGTAGAATTTGTCAGGTGCGTCGATCTTGGGGAGAATGCCTGAGATGATGATATTGTGACGCATGTCGAGTATGAGCATGCTGTACAGAACGCCCAGTCAGGCCCCACTCTCGCTAGGATCGTCAGGGCAGGAACTTTGGCTGTAGTCTGTGTAGAGTTTCCTAACTCAGTTTATGTGAACCGTTGTACTATAAGTATTATCATTATGTATTTTGTTTTCTTCTAAGTCAACGAGTTCTATTTTATATCATTAGATATAAGTATTGTGTGTGGGACTTGTATGTAATGATGAGAGGAGAGATATTACGTGGCGTGGGATTAGTGAGTACGCCACGCGGGCCGGTAGGCCTAATTCCCTCCTTCCTCCTCCCTTCCTCCCTTTCAGCGCGTGGGAAGTTCTTTGTCAATCCCAGATTGAGAGAGTATATGACGTCATGATTGCCAGTGGTCGGTCCTTAAGTAGTTTGAGATATGCCGCTAGAGGGCCGAGTATAAAAAGAGAGGTTTTTGCCACCATGCTTCAGAACTCATCAGGCAAAGCGACCTCTCATATCCCTTGCAACTATCGATATTCTTCCGACTGATGTGAACTTTCTCTACTCTCTGAACAGCCTACCTTCTTCTCTTCTCGTCCCTGTTTATAACCTCAATGACCCCTTTGGTGCAGATTTAGTCAGCCAAAGTATTATCGCTTGAGTTCTCACGAGATAAGTGCCTGTTAGAAAGCCTATTTTTGGAAGGGTTAACTAGAATAGGATTGATTGATGTTTGTTGCACTCGTATATGTATTTCCCTGTGTACTATTATTCATGTTCCTGTTTTCTGCTGGTTTAGGTAATGCTAGACTGGGATAGGGTTCCTCGAGTTGTGATTTCCTATGAGTGCTAGGTTGCGGTTGAACCAGTACAATTGCAACGGAGACGTGGAACGCCTAGGTGGTCTTTCTGACTGTGTACCGTGGGAGTTTAGCACTGTGTTGCGAGTGAGGGCTTTTGCCTGTGCCACCCAACACTGTGCTATCTCATTTGCTTGACTTTGAGAGGATCGCCAGGAGAGAACCAGATACTAGTGATCTGGATCTCTCAAGAGAGCATCCCGTCAATTACCGTAATTTGGCCGCACAGTCTTAAGGACCTCGCTAGGCTACGAGCCGCTTGCTCAGCCATTGTCTCTTAACCTTAGATATCCCAGCTAGACTTTGCTCGACCAGCAGATACAGCATAGTATTGAAGCTTCTCCTTATGTATATTATTGTTTAAGCACTATTGATTTCATGTGTGGCACGCTTAGCTACTTCAGAGATTAGTGGCCCACGAGCACAATCTTAGTAGGCTATTGCCAGTGCATTGTCGGAGTACTTCTTCTTAATGTTTGCCATATCCTATTGCTTATTCTTATAATTCTTCTTATGTCAATTTAAAGCCTTTAATTACCAGTGAGTTATTCATTAAATTGCTGTTCAAAATCCGATACTTACTTCTTATGAGTATTCGAGAAGCATCTAACTTATCAGAAGATTCCTTGCTTGATGCTCGAGGACTATTGTTTAACGTAACGTAATAGTGCCGATCCGAAGTAGAGGGTGGAGGACTTCTTAAGTTCTTAGTTCAAGGGTGGATTACTTCGGCTTCGGCCAACACTATTCTTTAGTGTTGTAGTACTTTCTTCTTTGTTTGATTGTTGACCAGACTAGATAACTCCCGTCTTGCTATTAGTCTGTTGTGTGAAACGCTAGTACCGAGTTCTTGTATACCCCGTTATAGCAGATAGAACTCTGGAGGGTAGTGGCGTTTTTTGTTCGGCTGGCAGTACTCTGGGGTTGGGATCGTGTGTTTCCGTTGTGGCAGCGAGCCATACTCGAGTCCTGTGTAAGAGCCCTAGTGTACCCGAGTGCCCGGTCGTAACAAATGGCGACCTTGCTTAGGATTTTGTGAACAGTATAATTTTTTGCAGAGTTGTACAACATTTGTTTGTTCGTACTTTAGCGTACATATTGAAGAATATTTTTTTTTTGTAAGGCAATTAGGAGAGCATTTAAGAGACTCCAGTTAATTTAGTAATTAGTGCTTACATAAGGGAGTTTAACACTTTTGTCTCGAGAATTTTTTGGTGAACTTCAGTATGTCGGGCCCTAGTACTGACGAGGAGCGAGAGATGCTAAGTGAGGAGGTGCCGTTAGTAACTAGTGAGGAGGATGCTAGACTTTTTGTGAGTAAGCAGTACCACGTGACGGAGGAGAGGCTGACTGGGGTGAATGTTTATGGCTTGCACCTGATAGCCAAGGTTTTGGGTCTATCCAATGTAGGAGGAATGTCCAAGGGGGAGCTGATTTCCTGGGTGTTGCGTGGGCGACATGGGGTTTCGGAGGAGAGGGCGTTTGGGGGGGTTCCTCCCCAGATCCCCTCTCACTCGACTCCCACAGTGCCGTCCACTCAGTTGCCGGAGGTTAGCACTCTCCCACAGAGGGATGAGAATTGGAAGATTGGAGTGCCCTCGGGCGGTGCGTATGGTGGTTCCCCAGTTCTTGCCCCCCCTCCTTCAGTAGTGGCAGCTCCCTCTTCCGGCCTGTCTCCTGAGATGATATTTAAACTCGAGCTTGCTAAAATTGAGATTGAGGCTAGGAAGCAGGAGAAGGAGATTGAGGCTGAGACCAGGAGGCGGGAGGATGAGACTAGGAAGCAGGAGATTGAGTCTAGGAAGCAGGAGAAGGAGATTGAGGCTGAGATTAGGAGGCACGAGGCTGAGCTTAGGTACGACTCAGAGAAATATTGTGCTCAAATAGATTTAGATAAGACTCGTGCAGAGTCGACAGGGATTCGGATGGGCCGTGAGGGCCAAGTAAGAGAACAGTCCTTGTCCCACTTAGTCAAATTGGTGCCGGCATTTAGTGAAACTGAAGTCACAGAATTTTTTAATCGTTTTGAGAAGAAGTGTAGGGAGCATAATTGGCCTGAAGAGAAGTGGGCAGCTCTAGTCTCCTCCAGACTTACGGGTAAGGGTCTGAAGGCTTATGATGCACTACCTTTAGAGTCTTGCATTGACTACCCAGTATTGAAGAGAGCTGTCCTACGGGCATACGAGTTGCAACCAGAAACATATCGATTGAAGTTTCGGGGTGTTACGAAGACTAGGGAGGCGACCTTTCTTGAACATGCCCGGGACTTAAAAGATGCACTTGCTAACTGGACACGTTCTGAGAAAGCTGAGACGGCCGAACAGTTGACTGAGCTGTTTCTGCTCGAGCAGTTTTATAAGTGTACTGGTGCAGATATGACTTTAACTATTAAAGAAAAGAACCCAAAAACTCTACAGGAGGCAGCTGAGATGGCTGACCTCCGGCTATCATTAATTCGTGGGTGCGGGTCTGCCCAGCGTAGTGAGGCAGGTAACAAGGGGCGTGACACCCCACCCCCCCGAGTTAGTGATATACATTATGCAAACAAGTACAAGAGCTATGATACCAAGACTGACCACAAGACTAACACCGTCCCATTTAAGAAGGGGCCGGGCCCTTCCCAGTACCAAGGGAAGCCCAGAGGGGAGTTGGAGTGTTATCTTTGTCATGAAAAGGGGCACTTTGCAAGAGTCTGTCCTAGCAAACCACCTACAGCAGCTGTGTCTTTGGCCTGCAACATTGGTGTGTCTCCGAAGTCTTCTGAGTTTGCCCGGGGCAGTTCGTCAGAGGCTGAGGCACAGCCAATGCAGAAACACCTGAGAGGCTCGAACCCTGCTCAGGATGTTTTTTGCGACCATAGAGGACGGGGTTGCGTGATGTGGGCGGGGCGCAAGCATGGAGTAGAGGTCTTGCGTGATACAGGTGCTTCCCAGACTCTGATGAACAATTTGACTGGCTACCCTATAAATGCGGCTCGGGTGGTAGTGGTGCAGGGTATTAATGCAACTCGGTCATACCCGCTGGTGCGGTTGGAGTTGGAGGTGGATGGTGTGGCACGTGAATTGGATGTTGGGATTGTGGAGAAACTGCCAGTGGAGGGCGTCGACCTTCTTCTCGGCAACGACTTTGCAATGCCCGCTTCTGAGGTTCTACCCTTAGTCGTTGCCGAGAGGCCGGCCGACGTGAGTGGGGGAGAACAAGAGTGTGTCGAGCGGTGCCAGGCACAACCCATGGCGTGTGCTGTCACCCGAGCTCGGGCAGCTAAAGTGTCACAGCCTAGTCCTCCGTCTTCAGACCAGCAGAGGAACGATCAACAGGAGGAGGCTAAAGCTGGAGTTGGTTTTAAGAGTTTTGACTCGGCGGCTCTCCTGGGTGATTCAGTATTGGCACCTATGTTAGAGTCTGGAGAGGCCCCAGGACCTGTCACAGCTAGTGAGGAGGTAGGGCCGGAAGAGACTCCGAGGCAGCAACGTTGCACACGGAGAGAAGAAAGGGTTGCTCAGTTTGATATTGGGGAAGGACTTGGGTTGCTTCGGAAGCATCTAGACAAGTTGGTTCCCTCAGATATTTGTAAACTGCAGTTGGAGGATCCGGAAGTTCAGAAGTGTGGTAATGGTGCTGTCGAGATTAAACACGAGGACGGGGAAGCATGTCATGTGAACCTGTTGGAGGAGTTTGTGAGGCAACCACCTGAGCAGCCTACTGTCCCTGCGTTGGTCTGCCGCGGCCAAGGTGGAGAAGGAGAGGGGGGCAGTAGGGCACAGGTGGAGGAGAGTAGGGATTGTCATGTCTCGGCGAAGCAGTGGGCGGGGGACACGAGTCTGGTGGCTGTGGAAGCGCTAGAGCACCTGTCTGAGCAGCAGTGTGCAGCACTCCAGCACCAGCTCGGTTCATACCCCACTGGTCGTGCCGAGCCCCTGAGTCTCACAACTCGGGCGGTGCGAGATGTTCCGCAGGCAGGTCATGTGACTGTTAAAAGACCGTTAGCCTCGTTGTTTCGGTGGTTTAAGGTGGGCGACGAGGCCTTGGCATGGTTGCCAGGTCAGGGTCGACCCATGGCTGCCAAGGGTGGTGGTCAAAAGGAGGACATTGAGCAGATTGGTAGGGTCGGCTGTGGTATCGCAGTGCCCGGTCGTCACATAGCCTCCCAATGCTGCTCTAGTCTAATGCAACAGCCCTACCACAGACCGACTGTATCTGGCCATGTCGCTAAAAGCGGTGATGCTGCGCAGGCAGATGTCGTCACAAGGAATGTGGGGGTGCGCATGTACGGTATCGGCGGGGAAGCCTTAGCTATAATGAACTGTGGGAGTGACTGCACAGGTGGTACTGATTGTCCCTCTCATGACCTGGCTGTTCTAGGGACGAAGGTGGAGAAGGAGGGAGACTACAGGTTAGAAGCTGCGGTCTCGGCTGGGTTGTGGGAGGGCACAAGGCATGTTGTTCGTGGAGACAGTGCAAGGCAGTTATTTACTAGGCTATGGCAGTACTTTCGCATGTTTGTTGCTTCTCCAGGCCTGAGGTACGGGGTAGAATCCGACATGCAGGCTGGAGATAGTGCAAGGCTCAGTTTAATTCCCTGCCGTATAAATCCTGCTCGACAGCCTATGGTGCAAGCAGAGCTGGATTACGTGTGGACGAAGGATCTGAGGGATAAGGAATGTCGTGAGTGGTCGTTGCGTGTAACTTTGTCCGAGCGCGCTAAAGAGGTATGTGGTTTTGTTGTGGACGGGAGTACCTACCAGTGCAATGTTATGCCCTACGGACTTAAGAATGCACCAGCAACGTGTCAGAGCCTGATGAATGAAAGTGAAAAGGACAATGATGCGCTGGGGCATTTCGAGATCTATGTTCCAGCCTATGGTCCGGTCGGTGTAGTTTACCCAGATCATTACCCTCTCAAGATCTTGGACCCGTTTCACAATCGGAATATGAGGCTGACCAGGTGGTCACTAAGGTTATTGGTATATAACCTGGACATAAGCCATATTGCCGGTTGTGACAACGAGGTTGCATGTGGTCGTTCAGGGGTATATGATCCTGGGTAAATTGACACACGGGTAGCCTCCTGCTTTGGTTTGAGTAGTATTTTGCGCTTGGTGCTTGTTGGCTCGCGGTTGTAGCCCAGCGTATTGGGTCGTAAAGCAGGATTGTTGAGCGTTTGGTATAGAAGAAAATAGGCTGCCCTTATAGTGCAGCCGGAAAAAAAAAAAACATATTAAAATATAAAAATCATATAAAAACTCTTTCTTTTTGATATAGATAATTGTATAAGTTTGTCATAGCCTATAAGGTTTGAGTAGTCCACGAACTATCAAACGGCTGAGCTGCTGTAAGCTCGCTCTGGGAGCATGATATTGTGTCTTTTACTATTGTTGGGAGGAGTTATGAAATGTGAATTTTTGTTTTATAAGATGTGTTTTAGTGATAAACTCAGCGTTGTTTTAGTGCCATGCGGTCGCTGGGTGTGAGGGGTTTGATGGGGTTCTGTATATCAGATTTTAGCTCAGGGTTGAGCAAGTAAAATCTTGGGGGAGGTGTGACGCATGTCGAGTATGAGCATGCTGTACAGAACGCCCAGTCAGGCCCCACTCTCGCTAGGATCGTCAGGGCAGGAACTTTGGCTGTAGTCTGTGTAGAGTTTCCTAACTCAGTTTATGTGAACCGTTGTACTATAAGTATTATCATTATGTATTTTGTTTTCTTCTAAGTCAACGAGTTCTATTTTATATCATTAGATATAAGTATTGTGTGTGGGACTTGTATGTAATGATGAGAGGAGAGATATTACGTGGCGTGGGATTAGTGAGTACGCCACGCGGGCCGGTAGGCCTAATTCCCTCCTTCCTCCTCCCTTCCTCCCTTTCAGCGCGTGGGAAGTTCTTTGTCAATCCCAGATTGAGAGAGTATATGACGTCATGATTGCCAGTGGGCGGTCCTTAAGTAGTTTGAGATATGCCGCTAGAGGGCCGAGTATAAAAAGAGAGGTTTTTGCCACCATGCTTCAGAACTCATCAGGCAAAGCGACCTCTCATATCCCTTGCAACTATCGATATTCTTCCGACTGATGTGAACTTTCTCTACTCTCTGAACAGCCTACCTTCTTCTCTTCTCGTCCCTGTTTATAACCTCAATGACCCCTTTGGTGCAGATTTAGTCAGCCAAAGTATTATCGCTTGAGTTCTCACGAGATAAGTGCCTGTTAGATAGCCTATTTTTGGAAGGGTTAACTAGAATAGGATTGATTGATGTTTGTTGCACTCGTATATGTATTTCCCTGTGTACTATTATTCATGTTCCTGTTTTCTGCTGGTTTAGGTAATGCTAGACTGGGATAGGGTTCCTCGAGTTGTGATTTCCTATGAGTGCTAGGTTGCGGTTGAACCAGTACAATTGCAACGGAGACGTGGAACGCCTAGGTGGTCTTTCTGACTGTGTACCGTGGGAGTTTAGCACTGTGTTGCGAGTGAGGGCTTTTGCCTGTGCCACCCAACACTGTGCTATCTCATTTGCTTGACTTTGAGAGGATCGCCAGGAGAGAACCAGATACTAGTGATCTGGATCTCTCAAGAGAGCATCCCGTCAATTACCGTAATTTGGCCGCACAGTCTTAAGGACCTCGCTAGGCTACGAGCCGCTTGCTCAGCCATTGTCTCTTAACCTTAGATATCCCAGCTAGACTTTGCTCGACCAGCAGATACAGCATAGTATTGAAGCTTCTCCTTATGTATATTATTGTTTAAGCACTATTGATTTCATGTGTGGCACGCTTAGCTACTTCAGAGATTAGTGGCCCACGAGCACAATCTTAGTAGGCTATTGCCAGTGCATTGTCGGAGTACTTCTTCTTAATGTTTGCCATATCCTATTGCTTATTCTTATAATTCTTCTTATGTCAATTTAAAGCCTTTAATTACCAGTGAGTTATTCATTAAATTGCTGTTCAAAATCCGATACTTACTTCTTATGAGTATTCGAGAAGCATCTAACTTATCAGAAGATTCCTTGCTTGATGCTCGAGGACTATTGTTTAACGTAACGTAATAGTGCCGATCCGAAGTAGAGGGTGGAGGACTTCTTAAGTTCTTAGTTCAAGGGTGGATTACTTCGGCTTCGGCCAACACTATTCTTTAGTGTTGTAGTACTTTCTTCTTTGTTTGATTGTTGACCAGACTAGATAACTCCCGTCTTGCTATTAGTCTGTTGTGTGAAACGCTAGTACCGAGTTCTTGTATACCCCGTTATAGCAGATAGAACTCTGGAGGGTAGTGGCGTTTTTTGTTCGGCTGGCAGTACTCTGGGGTTGGGATCGTGTGTTTCCGTTGTGGCAGCGAGCCATACTCGAGTCCTGTGTAAGAGCCCTAGTGTACCCGAGTGCCCGGTCGTAACAATATTCCTTGACTTGTTTTTGTAGTGCTGGATCATCTTGCGATATTTCTCCATCAACTCTTCGGATCTGGTGCACATGACGTCATTTGAACCAACATGGATGACAATTTCTTTGGTGGTGGTTGGGCAGATGTAGACGGCTGACTAGGTTTGGCAGATGTCGTTCCCTGCTGAGGCTTGTGTTGTGACTTACCTTTGTGACTCCACTTGCCTGAATGTTTCCCTTGCCTTTGTTTATACTGAGTACCTCCCTGTTGTTGGGGAGATCTGGGGTCCTGAAATGACTGTTTAGCCCCGGTATATTGAGGTTTGCCTCCACGTTTAGGTTTGGAGTATGGTTTCTTAAAAGACTCCTTCTTTGGCTGGGAGGTACTCGTCTTTAGGCTATCTACCATTCTGTACACTGCTAACCATGTGTCTAAGTTTAGTAGAGAGGAAGTTAAGACCGGGGAGAGAGTTACCCGGCGACCAATGTCTTCCGGTAGCTTTCTCACCAATACCCGTAAATCCTGTCGTGCCCGAACAGCCTCCATTAAGGCTATTTTGATATCACCCAGGGACTGTATTAAGTTTTGCAACAAAAGCCTCCGGAACAGTTCCGTGGCTTTCTGTAAATTTTGATTAGATATGGCAGTTATCGTCCTCGTGAGGGACTGGGCAATTTGGCGGCTTATGAGGAATTGTGAAAAAGTCTATAGGCTTTGTGACACAATTTGAAATATCTGTCCAAGTGGGCTGGGGGGGTGGGGGGGGAGTTGAGAAAGGTTCCTGTAGTTCATAAAGGGACAGTTTGGGGGCCAGCAGAAAATAAAACAAAGTGGGGGACACCCCTCCAGCCTTGTTAACCCACGGAACCCCAGCGCCACAGCGTATACGTCGGCAATGTATGTAACGCTAAACCCCAGCGTCATATACAGTAGGTTGCGTCCGCTACTTTGAAATGATTTACTCTTGTCCTATGGTAGCTAGAGGCCTGAGGATGGGATGGGAAACTACCTTATGATGTTGCCGAACAGTGGCGGTCCGCGCAACCCCCTAGTCCATCCGCGCGGGTGAGTACCCACTTATCCCACCGCCACTTTTGTGCTTATTTATTCTTATCCTATGGTAGCTAGAGGGTTCAAATTCATTTGGGATATACCTTATGATGTTGCCCAACTGTGGCAATACTTATCAAATGGCAATACCCAAGTCCCACCGCAGTGGGGAGTGGGGAGAGAGAGCACGGGAGTGGAAGGACTGGGCGGCCTCTCACCTCCCTCCTGGCCCAGTTACCTTGTTTACCTCGTCGTCTCGCTATGTTTATCACTCCCCTAACGCTTCCCATAACATAGTTGATTCCCCATCAAGTGGGGAAGAGGAGGAGGAGGATGACACAGACCCCAGGCATTCCTCAAAATTTCGCCAGGTCATGGTAGGGGTAACAAGAGACGAGATAGTGCGTTATGTTGCTACGTATACAGCAAGTTTATGTGTACACTGGTCCTCCCCCACTCCCCCTGCCTTCACCACCACTTCCCCTGTCTCCCAACTAAAAATACGTCAAAACCCATATTTCTAAGTCAAAGGTGCCTAAAACAATGTGTAACACTCATATTCTAACTATAAAATATACGGTAAAGTATAAAATCAATAAACAGAGTACGTGAGAGAGACATAATACAAGTGAGAGTGAGTGAAGGGAAGGTCTGGCGTCATTCAGCTGGTTAGTGTGTACGTGCGTGAGTGCATGAACAAGGTGGCCGCCAGCCCGCCAGTCGTCATGGTAACTATGGATGCGCGCGATTCTTGCCACACCCTCCACACTTATAAAACTTGAATCTATGCACTTATCACACTGTAACTACACTTACAATGACAATATTTGATACATGTTGCTAATATCTGAACTATGAAGGCACACATGATGCTCGGGTGGTGTAAATAACCGTCACTCGAAAATTGGACGCATCGTTCATCTGCCATGCTGCCGCGCTCAGCTGTGTGTAGCCGGGCGGGAAGCTTGAAGGCCGCCCGGCATTAGCTGATGACTGAGGCTCCCTCCCACCCCCCCATAGGACCCCCAAATGACTGAGGTGAGTGTTTTTTTGTGTGTTATTCTTCATTTCTCACATATTTAAGCTATTTAAAAAAAAAAAAAAAGGCCAAATCAGCTGGTCTCTTGATGTACATTTATTCAAATCTAGCTGGGGTTCAGTGGGTTAATGGGTAGAGAGAACCATGAGTAGGTTTCTTGAGGAATTTGGTGGGAGGATTTTCAAGTAATAGTGGCTGCAAATTGTTGCGCCTCAGCTTCCCAGTCCACCCACGGGCCCACACCTACCTGCCCCACCTGCAGGACTGGGTTGTGACTCTGATCGAGCACCGGAATTGGATACAATTCCGGTGTAAGCGACTTGAGTGACTTTACGTCATTAACGCCGTCAGATCATGACCAGTCCGCAAAAAGTCGTGCAGCCGAGGCAGGAGGTAATGCAGGAGTAGCAGAGTATACAAAGAAATCAGAGGAATGTACATTAGGTATGGCCTTAATAGTAACATCCAATAGCTGTCCTTGCGCATCTTTGGCTCTCAATTTCTTGCTTTTGTTCACCTCAATGGTCCATTCACTAGGGACTGGAAGCTCCCCGATACCATTGCTTGTGCCAAGTTTGGGTTCTGGGCGATAGCCGGTACCCATTAACAGTCTGGTCCATATAGGAGAGGCATAGGGCCTCTTCTCTGTGGGAGTCTATCAAGGGGAGGAGGAGTAACGTCCGTGATCACCCGAACATTTGTGGAAGTCAAGGAGGCAGGCACTGTCGTGCCGCTTGCCGTGATATTCGCTGGATTTATGTTAAGGGGAGGCAATGATTTATTGGGAGGCTTGACTCCAGTCGGTTCTAATGGGCGCACTGTTGACCTGATCGGGGAAACTGCCGGAATAGTGGACGGACCTTGGGAAGTAGGGATATGATAATGGCGCATGACTTTATGTAATATCTCATTTAGGTTATCTGTTGTCAAACACTTACTGTGGGACTCTCTGGAGGACTCAGAACCCTCCTCAGAGACGTCCTCATTAGGTCTTGGTTGTGCTGAGGACAGATCAACATCCTCTTGCTCTACCGGAACTTCCACAATCTCCGGCGTCGATTGCCATGGTTCCGGCACCTGATCGATTATCGGCCACGCTAAGTTCGGGACCGACGAGGGGATTGTTTGTACATTATCACAGTCCCTAGTCGTGTCCTGAGTCTGAACTAAAGGTTGTACCTGAGAGGGCTCTGACTGTCTCCAGACGCCTCTGCCCTTATCAATGGGTGGTTGGGAGTCTGGTATTACTTTGTTAAACGTGTTTCCACTCTGGCGTATACAAGTTGAGCCTCCCCGGTACTGTTCTGCTAGTACCCTCTGTGACACTACCGGAGGACCTCTACGTGTTACAAAGCTTAATTTAGGTATAGCAAATGTAAAATCTTGTGATTCATTTAAAGATTGTCCCGGTACATCCCTGGGATTTGACTCAGACCCCTCCGTCACTACCTCCGAGCTGCCAGATTGGATGTTAGGACATGCGGAGGTAGAGGCGGGGGAGAAAGGCCATGACCCCGGCAATGGCCGGTGCCGCGGTTGTATTTCATCTGTGCGGGCACTTTTATGTCCTGTCACTGACTTGGGGGTTGAAGTACTTGACTCATCATTCCGTCGTTTGTTTGCCTAGATGATTCGACGGAAGACTGACGTGCTTGTCTATGAAGAGACCTAGATCTGGGACCGAGACTTGGTCCTAGGTGAAGGTGAGCGTCCTCGTTTCCGCCGGCCGGGGGGGGGGGGTTGCCTGAGAACTATCGCTACTCTTGCTACTACTAACTAGTTCTTTGGATACGACTTTAGACTTAGCTTTCGTTTTAGGAGTTGACTTGGACGGCAATAGTTTTAAGGATGAAGATTTTATGACTAGGTAATCCCATAAGGCTTCGTCATCACAGTGCAAAGCCTTATGGGCAACGTCTTTAGCGTAAACATTATAAAGGTTCTTAATCTTTTTGAGTGCCATAAGGCATGATTGGTCTCTCTTGTCAAACAGTGTCGCTCGTAATTAGGTGCACACGGCGCATTTATTTAACAACCAGAGGCCCTGTGATCTGTTGAGGCATTTTACGCACCTTACGCATAGTTTATTTGCGAACACTGGTAGGACGCCCACCACTAGGTGAGCTATAAGCCAATTTTCCTCTAGCAAAGATGAACACAATATTTGTTGACAACAAGTAAATAATCAACAGCTTATAGTACATTAAGTCAGAGTATGGTATGATACAATATGTGATCTATGTGTACCACGTAACTACTGGTTGTACTGTAGCATCCGTGTTTGCAATATATAACACAAAGACTAATAAATCAGGTTCATGTAACCAGTGTATAATTATCCTTATTCATTATACCGCCATTTCCTCACTTCTTTATAATGTTGTAACAACCTTGATGGATTCATGTGTTATGTTAGTTATACCCTTTTAGTAAAGCTGTTTACATCAATAAGTTTACAATATGTAAACCTTCCAGTGTTACTACACTCTGTGGTAAGTGTACTACTCTGTTGTGTACACACATTTCCAGTGTTTATAAGTTAGTAAAACACAAACTAGTTTTTAGTCTTTCCTTCAAGGTGAGAATAGTTTTGTAGGTGTTCTTGTTTTTTTACCTTTGTTTATACAAATTACTTACTTTTTCCACCAACTTTGTTTGTATAGAATCTCTCTCTCTCTCTCTCTCTCTCTCTCTCTCTCTCTCTCTCTCTCTCTCTCTCTCTCTCTACAGGTGTAGGTTTGCATGCCATTTCCAATCCATTCCTAACTGTCTATACATTCCTTCAGGCAGTTTCCAAGATCTGCAAGGTTATTCACTTCCAACTGTCTTCATGTACGGTAATTGCCAGAGGAACAGAGGGTGGGGAGAGAGCCTTCTGCTGTGCTATCCTTTCCTTCCACTGTCTCCTACTCTCGGGTTAGCTATATCTACTAGAATTATGTCCTGACCACCTCACTGGGATCGTAAGGTATGTGTGGTCAGTATATCTATGTAAATCTCTCTCTCTCTCTCTCACACAAATGCAAACATAAGATAACGGGAGTCTGCAGAGGGCCGATTGGCCCGCACACGGCATATCCCTTTCACACATAACTCATCTCGTCCTATCAAATTTTACGTTGAAGCTCTATTGTTATTGATCCCACTATAGCACTCAGTAACCTATTTCAGATGTCTTCAACTCTGTTACCAAACGAATAGAGGCAGATCCCTTACACAGCCAATCTCTTTCTCTCTATCTCCTGTTTGTTCGCACACTAGTACAAATGAGGCATATCCCTTACACATAAAACCATGATGAAAATGGGAGTCTGCGGAGAGCCAAGTGGCCCACACAAGGCAGATCCCGTTTACACCCGATCCATCGCATAAACGCTATCTGCTACTTACACTACCTACTAAACACCCATGTTATCATAAACTTGCAATCAAGATACAATTGTAAGTAATAGGAACCTAAGAAAATGGGAGTCTGCAGAAAGCCAATTGTCTCACACAAGATAGATCCCTTTAACACACACCCCATTTCATAAACTCTATCTCATTTATCGCAGTCTTCCTTACGTTTACGACATCCTAGTATCTCTCTCTCTTTCTCTCCTAAAGTAAGGTATGGACCTGTACGGTATTCAATGTTTGTTTCTAATATAAACCTGTTACCTGACGCATCATGGTTCTGTCAATAATGTTTAATATACACACTTTAAATAATATTTCAGTAATCTCCGAGGAAAAGTCAATATAAGAACAGTTGTGGTGAGAAACTTGTCCGAAGGGAAATTGTAAGGAATCTGAGGGAGACAGGCGGAGGAACACACACACACACACACACACTCACACATCACACCACAATAAAGTACAGCTGAAGATTACACAACATTGTACGTGCAACCTTAAATGACTTTATTATACAGTGCGAACAAAACCACAACCCAGGACACAAATTAATTTTGTTAACTTCATGCTTCATTATTATTCTCCCATCCTTAGTTTGTGGCTTGCCACAACTCAATTTAATCAATCCTGGACTCGGCCAACTATAAATTGAATAATTTGATATGCTGTCCACACGAATTGAGATTTGAGAGAAATTGGGGAAAAAATGTCAAGGTCTAATATTGTTGGTCCGTTCTATCAATATAGGAATATCATAATATACTGTATGCGTATACACTACAGACAACACACAACTTTTGCTGCAAGATAAATCAAAACCAAGGTTATTACAAGCTTACAATCCTGACTAATGGTATTCCTTTTTCACAGACCCAGCTGCTATTTTTATGTTGTTGTTCAAGAGCTAATATTTTCATTAACCCTTTGGTGCACATATGGACACCATGGCGTCTTGAGCTACTTTTGCCCTGGCGCACATATGGACGCCATGGCGTCCTTTAGCCCTGCACGAAATTCAGAAAAAACACATGAAAAACACCATATGGCCTCAATTTGGGACTCGATTTATCTGGTCTACTAGTCCATATGTGGAGGTATCTGGCAAACATTCATAGCTGCATGAACGGGAACAATGAAAAACCGTTAGCAGCCCCTGACCGTGTATCGCCAGTCCATGGAATCTACACCGGCTACGTCCTTTCAGTTATATGCTATCTATATTTAGAATATTGTGTGCAGTCTAAGAAGGGTCTATGGTAGTAAAAAGGGTTTATTGTGATACTTCATAGCCCGTTAATTGCCAGCTATCCTTCCTATCTATCTATCTATCTATATGCTCAGGCCCAATCCCCATTTTGGGGGTAGCCGACTCAAGACAGAGCAAGAACAGGGAAAACACAAAAACAACATAAAACAAAAAATAAACACAGATAAAAAACACAAACTCACACACATCCAGGTCACCCAGGAGAAGACCCAGAGACCAGGGTTACCAAGGTCGCTCCAGCACTCCCCCGGCCCCTGACCACCCGGAGAGGTTCCGATCTCGGCAGGCAGACATGCAGCGGAGCCAAAGCCACAAGCCCTCCCAC
Source organism: Lithodes maja (assembly GCA_037953745.1). Lineage (NCBI taxonomy): Eukaryota > Metazoa > Arthropoda > Malacostraca > Decapoda > Lithodidae > Lithodes > Lithodes maja. Next base: position 40,096 of record JBAKBP010004611.1, read on the forward strand.
CACACTTCCAGGCACACCCTTCATATTAATCGTCCCCCCGGGCCAGGCGCCTGATGGACTATTATCTAGTCGAACTTGCGCCCGACCCCTTACTCCAAATGACCACGTGTTCACTCAACTATTCACAAGCATTCTCCATTCACTCCTGTCCACCACCACTTCCCCTGCCTGATCTATAGTCATTCCTCTATCATCCAAAGCCTTTTTTACACAGTCTCTCCATCTCAATGGGAGTCTTCCTGCCCTTCTATCTCCCCTTGTACCTGACTCACATATTCTCTTTGTAAGCCTTTCATCTCCCATTCGTTCAACATGACCATACCAGCTCAGCACCCTTCTGTCCACTCTGGCTGACAAATGTTCCTGCTGCCCGACTCTCCTACGTATCTCTTCATTCCTCAATCTGTCTCTACGAGTAACTCCACACATACTCCTCAAGCAGCTCATCTCCATCACATCCAGCCCTCTTTTCTCCTTTTTCTTCAGAGCCCATGTCTCAGCCCCATACATCACTGTTGGCACAACAATTCCTTGATACAGTGCACTTTTTACTTTCACTCCGAGATTTCTCGTCTTCCACATACTTCCCATTGCTCCGAAAACCTTCCTTCCTTCACACAGTCTCTGTTTTACCTCCACTTCCATACCTCCAATCCTGCTTATCGTTCCTCCTAGATATTTAAAACACTCTACTTGTTCCAATATTTCCCCATCCAGCCTCACATCTAGATTCACCCTATGCTCTCCCCTATTACACACCATTACTTTACTTTTATTGACGTTCACCTTCAGTTTCCTCCTTCCACAAACCACACCAAACTCTTTGACTACCCGCTGCAGTTTCTCATTAGAATCCGCCACCAATGCTGTGTCATCAGCGAACAGCAACTGATTCAACTCCCAATCTCTACCATTCTTTCCTACTAAACCCAATCCTCTTCCCATAGTTTTCCTTTTCACCTCCCTCACCACACCATCCATAAACATATTAAACAGCCATGGTGACATTACACAACCCTGTCGCAAACCTACCTTTACCTCAAACCATTCACTCAACTCACCATTTCCTACTCTCACACATGCTCTGCTCCCTTCATAAAAACTCTTAACTGCTTCTAACAAATTTCCTCCTATTTCATAAATCCTTAACACCTTCCACATTGCTTCACGGTCCACACGATCATACGTTTTTTCCAAGTCCATAAAAGCCCAAAATATCTCCTTATGCTTCTCTAAATACTTCTCGCATAACTGTCTTACTGCAAACATCTGATCCACGCACCCTCTTCCCCTCCTAAAACCGCACTGTTCTTCTCCTATTGCAACTTCCGTACACTTTATTATCCTCTCTATCAACACCCTGCCATACAGCTTTCCAACCACTGACAATAAACTAATACCTCTATAACTTGAACACTCCTGCCGATCTCCCTTCCCCTTGTACAACGGCACAATACATGCACTCTTCCAGTCTATTGGTACCATTGACACAACAAAGCACACATTGAAAAGTCTCACCAACCAATCTATTATCACATCTCCACCCTTCTTTATACACTCCACAGCAATACCATCCAAACCTTCTGCTTTTCCCGCTCTCATTTGTTTCACTGCTTCTTTCACCTCATTTTCCTCAATCCTTTCATTCATTCCCTGCCACCTGGGTGGCCTGGGTAACCTATCTCCATCCACCTCTGCTTCAATCACTGCTTCTCTTCCATCTCTTGTATTTAACAAAGATTCAAAATACTCGGCATATTTTTTCCTCACTTCAACTGGTTCCACTAGTAATTCTCCATTTTCATCTTTCACTGACTCTTCCCTCTTTTGTCCTCCTTTCCTTACTTTATTTACCTCCTTCCAGAACATCTTCTTTCGTTCTTCAAAATTCTCACTCAGCCTTTGGCCCCACCTTTCGTTTGCATCTTTTTTCGCTTCTCTAATTTTCCGTTTTGCCTCTCTCCTTTTCTCCTTGTACCTCTCCCATACCTCAACACTACCATCCTGTAAAACCCTCTCAAAACACTGTTTCTTCTCCTTCGAACCCAACGCCCGCCAGTTTCTGGTGCAGGTAGCCTCCTCTGTGGTGGAGGGGTGAGAAATTTCCACCACCGCTTTTCTCCGGCGAGATGTAGAAGTTGGCTAAAGGGGATCGGGGGCGGGGGCCTGGTATCCTTCTCCCCTTAAATAAATCTACCAAAAAAACGAGACAGCTATCCTTCCTAAACTGAGTAAAATCGATTAATAGTAGCCACAATAAATACAAAGACGTCGCCAGTACAGAGAGGATTAACAACATATATCACACACATAGGAACACAGATATGGATTATGTATTACTGTTGTCATTCAATTTAATTAATACAAAATGTTTATCCGCTATGGTTATGCTAGGCCTACATTTCTATCTATCTATCTATATGCTCAGGCCCAATCCCCATTTTGGGGGTAGCCGACTCAAGACAGAGCAAGAACAGGGAAAACACAAAAACATCATAAAACAAAAAATAAACACAGATAAAAAACACAAACTCTCACACATCCAGGTCACCCAGGAGAAGACCCAGAGACCAGGGTTACCAAGGTCGCTCCAGCACTCCCCCGGCCCCTGACCACCCGGAGAGGTTCCGATCTCGGCAGGCAGACATGCAGCGGAGCCAAAGCCACAAGCCACACTTCCAGGCACACCCTTCATATTAATCGTCTCCCCGGGCCAGGCGCCTGATGGACTATTATCTAGTCCAACTTGCGCCCGACCCCTTACTCCAAATGACCACGTGTTCACTCAACTATTCACAAGCATTCTCCATTCACTCTTGTCCACCACCACTTCCCCTGCCTGATCTATAGTCATTCCTCTATCATCCAAAGCCTTTCTTACACAGTCTCTCCATCTCAATGGGGGTCTTCCTGCCCTTCTATCTCCCCTTGTACCTGACTCACATATTCTCTTTGTAAGCCTTTCATCTCCCATTCGTTCAACATGACCATACCAGCTCAGCACCCTTCTGTCCACTCTGGCTGACAAATGTTCCTGCTGCCCCACTCTCCTACGTATTTCTTCATTCCTCAATCTGTCTCTACGAGTAACTCCACACATACTCCTCAAGCAGCTCATCTCCATCACATCCAGCCCTCTTTTCTCCTTTTTCTTCAGAGCCCATGTCTCAGCCCCATACATCACTGTTGGCACAACAATTCCTTGATACAGTGCACTTTTTACTTTCACTCCGAGATTTCTCGTCTTCCACATACTTCCCATTGCTCCGAAAACCTTCCTTCCTTCACACACTCTCTGTTTTACCTCCACTTCCATACCTCCACTCCTGCTTATTGTTCCTCCTAGATATTTAAAACACTCTACTTGTTCCAATATTTCCCCATCCAGCCTCACATCTAGATTCACCCTATGCTCTCCCCTATTACACACCATTACTTTACTTTTATTGACGTTCACCTTCAGTTTCCTCCTTCCACAAACCACACCAAACTCTTTGACTACCTGCTGCAGTTTCTCATCAGAATCCGCCACCAATGCTGTGTCATCAGCGAACAGCAACTGATTCAACTCCCAATCTCTACCATTCTTTCCTACTAAACCCAATCCTCTTCCCATAGTTCTCCTTTTCACCTCCCTCACCACACCATCCATAAACATATTAAACAGCCATGGTGACATTACACAACCCTGTCGCAAACCTACCTTTACCTCAAACCATTCACTCAACTCACCATTTCCTACTCTCACACATGCTCTGCTCCCTTCATAAAAACTCTTAACTGCTTCTAACAAATTTCCTCCTATTTCATAAATCCTTAACACCTTCCACATTGCTTCACGGTCCACACGATCATACGCTTTTTCCAAGTCCATAAAAGCCCAAAATATCTCCTTATGCTTCTCTAAATACTTCTCGCATAACTGTCTTACTGCAAACATCTGATCCACGCACCCTCTTCCCCTCCTAAAACCGCACTGTTCTTCTCCTATTGCAACTTCCGTACACTTTATTATCCTCTCTATCAACACCCTGCCATACAGCTTTCCAACCATTGACAATAAACTAATACCTCTATAACTTGAACACTCCTGCCGATCTCCCTTCCCCTTGTACAACGGCACAATACATGCACTCTTCCAGTCTATTGGTACCATTGACACAGCAAAGCACACATTGAAAAGTCTCACCAACCAATCTATTATCACATCTCCACCCTTCTTTATACACTCCACAGCAATACCATCCAAACCTTCTGCTTTTCCCGCTCTCATTTGTTTCACTGCTTCTTTCACCTCATTTTCCTCAATCCATTCATTCATTCCCTGCCACCTGGGTGGCCTGGGTAACCTATCTCCATCCACCTCTGCTTCAATCACTGCTTCTCTTCCATCTCTTGTATTTAACAAAGATTCAAAATACTCGGCATATCTTTTCCTCACTTCAACTGGTTCCACTAGTAATTCTCCATTTTCATCTTTCACTGACTCTTCCCTCTTTTGTCCTCCTTTCCTTACTTTATTTACCTCCTTCCAGAACATCTTCTTTCGTTCTTCAAAATTCTCACTCAGCCTTTGGCCCCACCTTTCGTTTGCATCTTTTTTCGCTTCTCTAATTTTCCGTTTTGCCTCTCTCCTTTTCTCCTTGTACCTCTCCCATACCTCAACACTACCATCCTGTAAAACCCTCTCAAAACACTGTCTCTTCTCCTCAACTGCCTTTCTCACCGTATCATTCCACCACTCGCTTCCCTTCCTGATACCTCTGCCTCCTACTTTCCTTTTGCCGCATACTACCTCTGCACTTGCTTTCACTCCTTCCTTAAACTGTTGCCATTCAATCTCTACTTCTCTCTCACTTCCATCCACTTTTCATTTAGTCTTTCCTTGTACTCCCTCTCTTTTTCACTCTTCTCTAACTCACTAACTTTTATTACCTCTCTTACTTCACGCTTGTCTCTTATTCTCCTGTAACTCTTAACTCTTAGCTTTCCCTCCACCAGGTAATGATCTGACATATTTCACCAGCACATAATCCATCAATGCCCTCTCTACAGTCTCTCCCCTCACAAGTCTATGCCAGGTGTACTTGTGTATACGCCTTTTTTTGAAGAACGTATTACCTACACTCAATCTACACTCTTCACATACATTTTTCAGTCTTTCTCCACTCTCGTTTACACCATCCACACCAAAACTACCGATGACTCCCTCAACAGGCTCATTTCCTACCCTAGCATTTAGGTCCCCTAAAACTATAACATTTTCATTTTCATCAAACCCTTGCAGACAATCTCTCAAATCCTCCCAGAAACCCTCTACCTCGTCTAACTCTCTTTCACTTCCTGGTCCATACGCACTTACAAAAACCCACCTTTCACCCTTAAACCGCATTCTCACCCACATTAGCCTTGATGACACCTCTTTCCACTCTTTTATAAACTCTCTCAACTCCTCCTTCACAATAATAGCCACTCCTTCTTTCCCCCTGACTCCCTCGTCTACTCCAGACTTTCTACCGATCACGTTTCCAAAATCCACTTCTCCCTCTCCTTTCATCTTTGTTTCATTCAGTGCAAGGACATCATACATCCTTCTTTCAAATAACCTTCCAATATCCTCTCGCTTCTCACTCGCACCACATCCACGCACATTTAAAGCTCCTACTCTCAGGGTCCGGGACCACGAACGCGTTCCCTCGCCCCTATCTCTGTCTCGTTTTTTTGGTAGATTAATTTAAGGGGAGAAGGATACCAGGCCCCCCACCCCCGATCCCCTTTAGCCGACTTCTACGTCTCACCGGAGAAAAGCGGTGGTGGAAATTTCTCACCCCTCCACCACAGAGGAGGCTACCTGCACCAGAAAGTGGCGGGCGTTGGGGTCGCCGCATCCCTACGCCATTTGAAAAAATTAGAGATGCAGAAGGAGAAAAAGACAGAAGGGGCTATGGGAAGTAGAGGACACCAACCCTCACTCTGACAAAGGGTCAGCCCACCACTAGAGGCCTACATTTAATTTGTTAAATTATGAAAAGGCATATTGTACAGGTTTTTGCGTCAGGATTTCATTCCTATCGAGTGGCTGATCATCGCGTAACAGTGCAATACAAATTAAAATATTAATGTACAGTTGCCTACATACATTTCTAAAGATGCACCGTAACTTAGTTCTGGCCGGAACCTCTATGTTTATGAAGTTCCGGTTCCCGCTGGAACTTTAGAAAAATAACCGGCCGGAACCGGAACTTTTATTGTTGATGTTAAAGTACTAACCTTTCCTATTCTACACCAATGTTTTTATTTGTTATTCTCATTCAAGTTGTAAAGTATTTGTATCACCTTTATCACATTCCTTAAACATTGGTTAAATATTGGTTAAATATTGGTTAATTATAATTATAATACAGCTATGTATTAACACATTTGTTATATAAAATCACACTATTCATTGTATGTAATTAATCTAATTTAGATACAAAATATTGGGAAGCGAGGCCAAAATATAATTTACATATGTTTGGAAAATAGGAATCAAATTGTTCTTTATTTTACTAACCATTGAAATTATATAAACAAATATGTGTTACTTCTCTTTGAACAAGATGAAACTGAAATGATAAGGTATGTATTGGTTGTTTATATACTTGCCAGCCTCTGAGAGGGGGAAGCGTGAAAGATAGTGGTGGAGCACAAAAAGTTGTTCTCCAGTTCGAGGTAGCAAACCTGTACGTTTATCCTCATAATTATACACTTTATTGCCAGCTTAAGGGGAGATTGACCGTTTGTTTGGTCTATTAATTAATTTATTTATTCATATATATTTGTAGTTTCCTTCCAAGACCTCCAACAAGCTTAGAAAAACAACCCCTAGACCCCCCTTCAAGACAAATTTATACATTTTTCGGTAGAAAAAATGTCCCGGCCAAAGGTAGGTTCCTCTTAAAATTGCAGGCTCGCTTTCGCTCGCCAGGGAAAAGTCAACACCTAAATGGCACCAAAGGTCTTTAAATTGACAACGAAATGGGGCGAAACGTGTTAAAATCGACAAACTAATGAGCCAAACGTCTTATAATATCAAAACTAGTGGGGCTAAACATTAGGGAGAAGGGGGTCCAGAAAAACGGTCTGCATCCCCTTAAGGGGGTAGTAAATATGTTGTGGTCTATATATTAATTAATTAATTTATTGGTTTAGTTTCCTCGCTAGACCTCCATCAAGTTAAACAAATAAAACGCCCCCTTAGAACCTCCTTCAAGTTAAATGTGTATATTTTTCGGTAGAAAAATGTTCCGGCAAGTTCCTCTTATATATATTTTTTTTTTTTTTTTTTTTTTTTTGAGACAATGAACGGAGGAAGGAAAAACACAGATAAAACAAAAAGGCCCATGTGCCTAAAGGCATCCTCCATTCATAAAATGTTTGTAACAACTGGATTTAAACATTTGTAGATTGTAAGTTTGTGGAAAGCAATTCGAGGGAAGTGAATTCCAAAGAGTAGTAGCTCTGGGGATAAATGAATTCTGATAAGCAGAAGTTCTGCATTGTGGAGGAGAAAGTGTAAATTCATGGGCGCTCTCAGCTGCCCTAGTTCTACGGGGAAAGATGTGGAGAGGCGGCACAATTCAAGCAAGTTCCTCGGAACAATTGCTGTGAAAATATCTGTAGAATAATGCAAGGGATGCAACGTTTCTTCGTATGGATAATGTAGGAAGGTCCTGTGTGATTGCAGGGTTATTGATTAATCTAATAGCTTTATTTTGAATTTTGTCCAACTGCCTCAATGCAACCACTCCACTTCCACCCCACAGAGGTGAACAGTAATCCATCTGAGAACGCACATGACTTTTATATATTACGGCCAACTGCTCGTCAGTGAAGAATTCTCGAACTCTGTACAGGAGTCCCAGTTTTTTAGAGGCATTCTTAGCAATGCTTCTAACATAATGTGTCCAGCTCAAGTTAGTAGTTAATGTTACACCGAGAATGTCAATACTAGGGGAAGTGGGAATATTTACATCATTAAAAAATATATGGGAGTCAGTGAGATTCTGTCGGTTAGAAAATTGAATGTACTTGGTTTTCTGTGCATTAAAGGAAACTAGATTCTTTTGTCCCCATCCATTAATTCTAGAAAGGTCCTGGTTCAGAGAAATTGCAGTGCTTATTTTTGAATTTATAAGATCGGGTTGGGTGAAAGAATTGGTAAATGTGAAGGAACTGTGGAGTGTTGAGTCATCTGCGTAGGAATGTATTGGATTATGAGTGGTAGATATGAGATCATTGATATGAATGAGGAACAGAATTGGGGCCAAAACTGATCCCTGGGGAACACCAGCATTTATTGAGTGAAATTGAGAATAAAGGCCATCTACCATTACACATATTTTTCTGTTATGAAGATAAGAAGAAATTAGTGGAACTAATGATGCAAGGCCGTAGTGTGACATCTTCGACAATAAGGATTGATGCCAGACTCTATCAAATGCCTTTGATATATCCAGTGCTATTGTATGTGTTTCACCATGTTGGTCTGTAGCTTGGTTGATTTGATGCGTAAGAAGGCAAAGCATGTCTGCAGTTGATCGACATCGTCTAAAACCATATTGCCTATCACTGATTAATTTATTATTCTCAAGATGCTTAATTATGTGATTATTTAATATAATTTCAAAGACTTTACCAAGAGTGGAAGTTATATAATTACAGGCTTATATCTTATTCTAACTATAATTAGATGATATTATGTAGCTTGGGAGGGATCTGTGGTAGTTAAAATAGTTGGCTGAGATAGTTTGAAGCCATATTATTGCTAGAGGTCATTCCTAATCTGAATAAAATGGTCTAATAGCTCCCAAAAAAAGGATGAAAAGGACGTCCCTGGTACTGAACGGGTTAAGGAGAGATGGGTTGTTTTTTCTGGACACCCTTCTTCCTCATGTTTAGCCCCATTAGTTTTCAGATTTTAAGATGTTTGTCTCATTAGTTTGTCGATTGTACGACCTTTCGACCCATTTCTTTCTCAACATTAAGACCTTTCGTGCTATTTAGGTGTAGAATTTTATCCTGGCGAACGATAGTGAGCCTATAATTTTGAAAGAAACCGGCCCTTGGCCAGGAAATTTGTCTACCGAAAAGTGAACACATTAATCTAAAAGGAGGATCTAATGGATATTGTTTGTTATGTTTGCTGAAGGTCTAGGGAGGGGAAAAAAAAAAAAAAAAAAAAAAAAAAAAAACCACGACCGATACAATGACCCCCCCCCCCCCCCTTTAAGAAGACAATTTTGTTCAGTAGTCTGAACAAGCAGCACTGAACAAATACTATATTTTAACTTTACATATTTTTGGATAAAGACAATTTGAGTCCTTCTAATATCTCATGGAGTCTTGCTCCTTTTCCATTACTGGACTATTTGGCATAGTTGTCAATTAATTTGCTCTTTCAGTAAGACTTTGTCTAGCTGATTTAGAATGTTGTCTTTTTTATAGCCTTCATTTGTTACTTGTAAACACATCTTACAGTCCATCCTCTTCTTCTCCTTCACTTTAACAGCTCATAAAATCACGGTAAATTTCCTTTTGTAGGGTGCAGGGAGCTTTTGTTCCAGTTTTATTATTAACTGTCTGACAATCAGTATCTTCAGTATCATAACAAGTATCGACAGAACTGTTGGACATTTCGTTGCTCTCACTATCCTGGGTATTTTCCATATTGCTTCGAATATCAGCCAGAAGGCATGATTTAACTTTCTCCTTAATTAATCTATTTTATGAACTTGATATCCTGGTTCCGGTGCATCCCTACAGTTAGTTATTATATAATTATATGGGACGAAAATTTGTATGGTTACATACATACATAATACAAATGTTAAGGCTGCTTCATACACAGAGAGTGTAGTTTAAGTCCCATGTCGTAAGTGGCAACATTCCAGGCGCCTCTATTTTGGGCTGCCTCTGCCGTCAGGGTCTTTATTTTGAAATTGAACCAAAGTACCTGATTCCACGCCTTTCTATGTCTACCTCTACGCGAAGCTCCCCTCATGTTCACAGAGCAGCATCACCCAATTCTGATCATCCATTATCTCCACATGTCCAAACCAACCAAGTCTACTTGTGCCCGTCACTTCACTGATACATCTAATGGCCAGAAGCCTTCTTAGTACGTCACTTGATATCCCATCCCAGAGTTAAACCCCACATCTGCATCTCAGGTTTCTCTTTTCATTCAGTTCCAATCTAATAATATCATCTATTATAACCGGCCATGTCTCCAAAGCATAGGTCATTGTACTTCTAACACAGAAGCATACAGCTTTCCCTTGAGGTAAAGTGGGGGTCCTCTCATGGTCAAGAGAGTCAACAGTTTTCTGAACTTACCTCAGCCGTGTCCGACTCTACCGCCTCCTCCAGCGGAAGTAGCCAGATGTATTCTCTCACTCCAGATTTACCAGTAATTCAACACAAGTTCTCCTTTGCACACTGCACATTCAAAATCTTATTCTTATCACAGGTCCACTTACTCCACTGCACACCTTGTGCACCTAGTCATTACAGACTACAGACGCAACATTGAATCAATTTACTTCCTGATGTATAGTTGATTATTCAATTAAGTCATCCACACTGTATATAATTCCATACACAAACCTATGGAGCGTATATATGTGGACAACTGTACAACAATCCACAATACTTCATATAATTATTACACACACCTCCACATAACAACACCCATCAATTGCCTATACATGAACACATTCCACAATACATTACAATATTGTGCAATACCAATAATTTACAGTAAAAAAAAAAAAAAAATAAAAACTTATACTATAGTCGTTTCATATTTAAAAAAGTTATGGTAAATTGCCATATTCACATCATGATTATTCAACTAGTACGACGATTGCCTAGCGAAATAGGTTGTTGATTGAGGACACTTTGAGAACTCATTTGAGAAGGGATTCATTACGCACTCAGCTCATAATTATATAACCGACTATAGGCCATACAACACAGCCCCCCAAACCACATAGCTGCATGCACAAATACAAACAGCAACAATTGACTATACAACACGAGTGAAACAAGTTATTTCACCATTATATAAATATCAATACAACTTACAACAAACAATATCTGTATACTATAGCGGAACATACACACAGATAATAAGTCAATGTGTAAATGACGGCACTTCCATGTACTTATATCATCCATGACTCTATATACTTCCTTTACAAAGGAAATCACATACTAAGATCTCATGACCCGGTTTCAGCTCTCAACAATTCCCTTCTTGGTATCCTTCGCAAAAGAGTTCCATCAAAGACAATTAAGTCTCGTATCAGGGATAAAGCATGGTTTAATGATGACTGCAAGCGTGCATTTGATGACAAACAGGCTGCATATCGTCTATGGAGGCGTAATCAAACCCCCTTGCATTGGGAAAATTATGTTTTTAAAAGGGCAGCTGCGCAGAGAGTTTATGATGGTGCTGAGAGGGATTATAACTCCCATCTTCAGGATGTTCTGGCAGGAGCTACACAGCCTCATAAATGGTGGTCCACTTTGAAATCCTCTTTATTTGGAATAGATTCCTCCATGCCTCCTCTTTGTGATTCTGATGGCTCCATCTCTTTTTATCCATTATCGAAGGCCAATATTCTATCTAATATTTTTATTAATAAGCAGAGTAATCAGGAATTGTCTTTGCCATTGACATGTTTCCCTAGACCCAACCTCAATTCAATGGCATTCAAATCAGCTGAACTGAAAAGGTACTTGCTGGATCTTGATACCTATGGTGGCACAGACCCGGATGGGTTTTTCCCTCTCTTTTTTTAAAAAGGTTGCAGTGGTCTTGGCACCTAAATTGGCAGTGGTGTTTAGGTTGCTTTTGAAATCAGGTAGTTTTCCTCTTTGCTGGTGTAAGGCTATTATCACTCCTATTCCAAAGGGAAATACTGCCTCATCATCTCCTAATGACTATCGCCCTATCTCCATTACACCTATCCTATCCAAGCTCTGTGAGAGGCTTTTGTCCAGATGCCTTTCCTCTTATTGTAATAGTCATCATTTGATACCAAACTCACAGTTTGGTTTTCGTAATGGACTGGGTACATGTGATGCACTTCTGACACTCACCCATGACTTGCAATCTTCATTGGACCAGGGACATGAGTCTCGCGTCGTGGCTATTGACTTTAGTTCTGCTTTTGATTTAGTCAACCATAAAGCACTTCTGTTTAAGTTACAGCTCATTGGTATTGGTGGCAATTTTTTAAGGATCTTTGAAGATTTTTTGATGAAAAGATCTCAGTCTGTGGTCATTGATAGGTGTCATTCCCCTTCTGTTACTGTTGTTTCTGGTGTTCCACAAGGCAGTGTCCTTGGGCCTTTGCTTTTTATTATTTTTACTGCTGACCTGTGTTCCGAGCTTGAAAATAAACTAATCTCCTATGCTGATGATACAACTTTATATGCGTCAATTGCATCACCAATAGATCAACACGTAATTGCTACTGCTCTGAATAGGGATTTAGCCAAAATTACATCATGGTGTGAACTTTGGGGCATGAAACTTAATGCTAGTAAAACACACTCCATTATCATCAGCAGATCTCGTACCTTGGATCCTCCCCATCCTTATCTACAAGTTTCTGGCGAGCAAATTGAGAATGTGAATACTCTGCGTTTGTTAGGAGTTACTCTTGATCCCAAACTTACTTTTGAAAAGCATATTCGTTCTTTCTCCTCTTCCATTTCCCAAAAAATTGGTCTGCTTCGCAAGGTTTATAAAACATTTGCTTGTGACGCCACAGTTATCAAGTCTTTTTATGCTTTTATTTTGCCACATTTCGAGTACTGCTCACCTGTCTGGTTGTCAGCAGCTGACTGCCATCTCAAGTTGCTTGACAGGTCGCTAAATTCCATCAGTTTTATTCTACCTAATTTGTCTCTTGATCTGTGTCATCGACGTAAAGTTGGTGCCCTTAGTCTTTTATTTAAAGTTTTTAACAACCCTCAGCATCCCTTACATGGGGTTCTGCCTGGGCCCTATGTCCGGGCTCGTGCAACTAGATTCACAAGCAATCTTAATTATCTTGCCATGAGCCGTGTTAATTTTTCTACTACACAGTTTTCACAGAGTTTTGTGCCGGCCATGGTTGACTTGTGGAATAAGTTGCCAAATGAGCTAGTCAATTCAGCTAATATCTCCTTTTTTAAGTCTAGAGTTAATGCTTTTTTGCAGCATTAATTCTAATTTTTAAACTTATTTTATTCTATTTTATTGTATTATATTTAAGCTTGATATCCTCCACTGCATAATATGTTATCTGTGTTTAATATGTGTATATGTACAGTACAGTATACAGTGTATGTTTTTATTTTTTCCTAAGTTGCCATAGTCTCTCTCCAGTGCCTCCGGGTATTTGTGTGGATTGATCTTGATGGTGTTTCTGCACCCTGGTTGGAGACTTCGGCATCTCATATAATAATAATAATAAATCAAGCAACAACAGTTCTAGTGACCCTTCTAGGTTGCTTGTCCTCCAAAACACTGAGGATCAAGTGTCTAAACAGTGGCTTAGAGTGGGTAAGGGAACATTGGAAAGGGAATTACTGCCCTGGAACTAATGTCCGTGGCAGGATTAGGAAGTTAGTAGAGGACAGATGGGTTAGTAACTGAGGGGGGGATAAAATAAAGTTATTCATTTACAAACGCAGTCAGTCGCGGGTTTGATGCGAGATATTTGTTTAAGCGGAGTTTAAATGAATCAACGGTGCTGCAGTCTATAACGTTTCGGGGAAGCCCATTCCACAAGTTGACAACTCGATTGAAGAAGAAATTCTTAGATTCGTGCGAGTTAAAAGATTTACCAATAATTTTGCAACCGTTTTCCCGCGTGTAATTAGATTGGTAGATAGTGAAGTACTTACTACAGTTCATATTGTCGATGCCTTTGATGATTTTGAACACTTGAATTAAGTCACCTCTTAATCTGCGCTGGGTTAAAGGAAATAGATTTAATTCTCTAAGATGCTCTTCGTATGGTTTGTTCTTTAGGCTAGGTATCATTTTGGCAACTCTACGTTGAACTTGTTCTAGCTTGTTTATATCTTTTTGGTAATAAGGGCACCAGGATTGAACGCAGTATTCCAGAAGAGGGCGGACTAAGGAATTGTAAATGGTTAGGAAAACTTCTTTCGATTTATGCTCAAATGACCTGCCTATAAAGCCAATTATTTTGTTTGCCTTCTTAACAACTTCTGAACATTGTTGACTCGGTTTTAGGTTACTCGATATTGTTACTCCCAGATCGGTTTCTCTGTTTACATTCTTAAGCTGAGTGCCATTCATCGAATAGTTTGCTTTCTCATTTAGGTATCCGATAATGTAGTACTTTACATTTATCCGCATTGAAACTCATTTGCCAAATTTGGGCCCAACATGACAATTTATCTAGATTGTGTTGCATATCGTCACCTTGTTCTTTTGAGAGTACGCTATTTGCAATTTTTGTATCGTCAGCAAATTTTGAGATTGTACAGGTGAGACCCCCATCTATGTCGTTGATGTAAATAAGAAAGAGAATTGGTCCTAGTACCGATCCTGGGGTACCCCACTACTTACATTGGTCCATTTAGATGCCTTACCGTTTATGACTACTCTTTGCTTTCTGTTGCTGAGCCAATTTTCTATCCATTTCAGCACACCGTCTTGTATTCCATGCGCTTTTAGTTTTAGCAGTAAACGTTTGTGGGGAACTTTGTCAAAGTCCTTTTGAAAATGAAGGTATATAATATCTACAGCTTTACTCTCATCGTAGAGGTTGAGGATATCGTGGAAGAAGTCTAAGAGGTTTGTTAAACAGGAACGTTTTTTAAGAAAGCCGTGTTGAGTATCTTTAACACCTTACGAGCGGCCTATGCGGTTTATTTATATGTACCGCCCAGCGGGGTGTTTTTAGCCAAAATAGGGCTGTTTACGTGATCATTTTCATGCCTAAATAAGACCCAGAACGTAAAACAAGTAACTATCTCTGAAAGGGCATAAACAGAGCTTTCGAATGACACCATAACGATCCTTTTATGATGGCTAGTTTTCTTGCAATAACCATGCAACGCGAGTGCAAAAAGCATGTAATTAGGCAATTTCCCCATATAATTCCGTATATAGCGAGTGAGAGAGGGAGGGAGGAGGTGGGATTCGTGTCAGTATGTTCGCCGCGGTGGTCGGGAGCAGTCATACGCTCGCTACTCTCCTGCCACCACTTGTCTCTCTCTCTCAGCAACATTACGTGCTGAAATTGCCACACAATATATGTCGAGCACCGCCACATAGTCCAGCTTTATTTAACTCGACTTATGTTGCGCGCCGACATTTATGGGTTAAGTATGTTATTTTCCTCTAAGTGATTGACAAGTCTGTTTCGTATGACTGTTTCTAGCATTTTACATACAATTGAGGTTAAGCTAATTGGACGATAGTTACTGGGTAGGGATTTGCTGCCTTTTTTGAATATCGGTGTTTATGTTGGCTAGCTTCCACTGATCAGGCATAGTTTCAGACTGCAAAGATTTATTGAATAGTAATGTCAGTGGTTTGGAGAGTTCATCCTTAGCTTCCTTTAGAACTCTAGGCGAGATTGTATCAGGTCCAGGCGTTTTATTTACCTTGAGTTTATCTAAACAATTCAATACTTCTCTCTCTGTAACGGTGATATTGCTTAGAACATCTGAATTATCAATCTGAATCGGCGATGGTGTAGGGATATCACTGAGGTCTTCTGTTGTAAAAACTGATGCAAAGAAGGTATTGAGGGCATTACTCATTTGTACTTCGTCTTTGGTGTATTCTCCATTTTCATCGACTAACGGTTCCAACAGTTGAAGTAACTAATTTTTTCTTTCTGATATAACTATAGAATTCTTTCAGGTTTGTTTTACTTTGATTCTCAATATGTAACTCTAAGGTCTTTTTACTTTGCTTAATTAACTTTTGGCTTTGCGTCGTAGCTCTACAAATTTCACCCGTTCTTCGTCATTTTGTGAGGATTTTAATCTATCATTAGCAAACTTTTTAGCAAGCAGGCAGTTTGAAATATCTTTATTCCACCATTTGGGCTTATTATTTTGGCCTGGACGCCGTATTTTCGATGGTATGCAGTCTTGCACTGCTTTTAGGTAAGTGGTTTCGAATAACTTCCAAGATGTATTTATGTCGTTATTGTTAATTAAAAAGCTCCAGTCAGTTTCTTTAAACATAGCTCTAAGTTTATGGAAGTTTGCTTTCTTGAAATTAGGGACTTTTTCGATGCTACTATTTGGTTCGTTACTAGTAACTTTAAAGTGAAAGTTATCGTACGATGGTCGCTGTTACTGAATTCATCACCAACATTCAAATTCTCTATCAATTCTTCTTTTGTTGCAAGTCCAATGTCAAGAACGTTATTACCACGGGTCGGCGTTCGAACAAATTGATAAAGCGAACTCTCTTGCAAGTTCGTATACAAGTCATGTCCGGAGTGTGAAGTAAGGGTATCGCCCCACTTGGTCACAGGTAAATTAAAGTCGCCAAAACTAACGGTATCTTGTGAGTTACTTACATCTGCTCGTAAATTTCTCGGTCAGTTTGCACTGATTGAGCTGGAGGTCTGTATATTAACGCTAGTATTATTTTTGTACCTTTATTATTCTTTATTAGCACAAAAGATGTGTCGACGTTCACAATTTGAGGTTTTGACAAGAGGGTAGGGTTAAGACTTTCTTTGATATAAAGTAAAACGCCACCTCCATTTCGATTTATTCGGCTTTTCTCAAACATTACATAACCGGGAAGTGAATACTCTGCTAAAAAGTCTTTATCTTCTGTATTGAGCCAAGATTCTGTTATGCCAATCACATCATAATTTTCTGTAAACACTAGCTCCTCTAAATCTGAAAATTTATTGCGTATGCTACGAGCGTTTGCATAGAAAACCTTTAAATTTGTTATTTTAGAACTCCCGGAACGCTCTTTAATAATATTTTTGGTTCTTGTCGGATCTACATTTATGTTCATGGCTGTCCTCGGTCCTCGCTGTCTTCGGTCCTTATCGCTGGTGGTCCTCGGTTGCCTCTGTTTTTTTGCTTTGCGTTGGATGATTTATGTTACTGCTGCTTCTTCTCGGATGGCGTTTTTTGATCCATGGCTGCGGACTGCTTCGTGTAGGAGACGACCCATGCGTGCTGAACCCACAGAGTTTAGATGAGTGCCATCCTTGCGGAACAGAGTAGGCTGGTTGTAGAAGTTGTGCCAGAGGTTGATGAATTCAACTTCTTCCCTCAGACACAAATATTTTAGTCGGCTATTTGTGCTGAAGGCCTTGTCGTAGAATTTGTCAGGTGCGTCGATCTTGGGGAGAATGCCTGAGATGATGATATTCCTTGACTTGTTTTTGTAGTGCTGGATCATCTTGCGATATTTCTCCATCAACTCTTCGGATGTGGTGCGCATGACGTCATTTGAACCAGCATGGATGACAAAAAGGGTATTTTCATTTGCATCCTTTGTGGTATCTTCGAAGGCTTCCACAATGTCGTCCAGTCCAGCTCCTGGGATGCAAAATCTTTTTCGTCTATTTGGGACTCTGTCGCAGAACTCTTCGACCTGTCCTCGTAGGATGCAATCCCCAACGAGCCTGGTCTCTTCTGGTTCGTCTTCCATCTCTACCAATATCTCAAATCTGTTTGACATTGTGACTGGTAGATGAGACCTTTTCTGCGTTGGCCGTGCACCGTTCCTCACTGGTGTAAATCCGGAAACCTGTGGTGGCGGGACTCTGCGTACAGGTCCATATACCATAACTCTCTATGTTTTATACTATCCTGCCCATCTATTACTTAAGGGGGGGGGTTGCTCCCTAGACCTTTATCACGCTTCATAAAAAAAAAAAAAAAATACAAAAATAACACCCCCAAGATCCTCCTTCAACATAAATTTGTACATTTTTCGGTAGAACAATTCGTCCTGCTCTTCGTAATCTACAGGATCACTGTTGCTCGCCAGGAATGAAATCGGTACTGAATTTTTAAGAAAGGCCTAATATTAATAGACAAATGGGGCGATCGTCTTAAAATCTCAAAACTGATGGGACTAAATGTGATGGAGAAGGGAATTAAAACAAAAGGCTCTCCTTAGATACAAAGCGTGACGTGCCTTATAGTAGTGTTATAGCGTATTCCTAAAGTTAGGATGGTTTATACAATCGTGGTATATTTATTTTACCAGGATGAAAACAGTACTTTATCTTAGGCTAACAAAATAACCTAACCCGATCCTACCTAAACCTGACCTAACTTAGCGGCTAGGTTAAGTTAGGCTGAGGTTAAACTATATAACTGAAACGGTAATAGTTTTCAATTCAATTCAATTATAAAAGTGCATTGTCACAAAGTACATTAAATTACAATTTCACATAATCATATAAACAGTAAACAAAATGTAGCGCAAAAGTATAATATAAATGTAGCGAATATAGAGCTTCATAACCCCAGAGATTGTCTGAAGCCATTTAACCTGAGAACTGCGAGGAGACTCTTAAAAGGTTTTACTGGGTGAAGGCGATGGGACTTTTAAGATCCAAGGCATAAAAAAAGCCTTTTAACCTCTGAAGTGCGCACGGGGGTAAATGAAAACGTCCCCCTGTGCTGACGTATTTGAGGTTTTTCGTCACTAAAATATTCATTGTACCATTAATAGCATTAATAATTATCCATATGCGCCTATTATGGGTTGATTATAAAGGTATTAACCTGAAACAACAATAAAACGAGTGAAAACAGCGTTTGGATGGTCAAAATCGGAGATATAGCCCGCGAGTTGTATAATGTATGGGTGAGGCAAGCTACCTTCCCGCCAATTTTCCCCAAGGCCACTGCGACACAGTCGATCGATACTCTCTCTCTCTCTCTTGCACTCGATGGCCATCAGTGATGACAACACCCTGCTTGCAACTCGCTAATGTTAGCACGAAAATATACCTCAGAATAAGGGAATAATAGGGAAAATAGGTGATAACTGAGGAATAGGAGGAAAGTGGGGAAGGAGGGGAGGTAGAGGACTGAGATTTTGCATGGCCCAGGGGCCAAAAAAAAAAAAAAATAAATAAAAAAAAAAAAAATAAAAAAAAAAATTTGTTTTCGATGTAAAAAGTTGATTTTTAGTTTTACTTACTCCAGAGAGTCTTCCCGCAGTCCGCCGGGGGAACTCTTAAGAGTCTTCCCGCAGCTCCCGGGTTAAGAGATCCCAAAATCACTCAAAAAAAAGGAATATGTGATTAACTGAGATACTTCCCCTCCATACCTTCTATCACTACTCCACATGTGTCAAACCCCTCTCCCCCCCTTCAATTATCACCTAATTTTCTTCTTATTCTCTTGTTTATCAGTTTATTTACCGCGCCAATATCTCCCACACGTTTTCAAGGTCATCGGGGACGATTTTATGCGGGAATGAACCAAAATATGCTCGCTTGGCGGGAATCTTTAATAACCAATGGCACGCCGTTCTCGGGTTAATAGCTAATATCACCCCATACTTACACAAAGTTCACCTCAGCCACCACCAACGAAGTCTACAGCTGGATGTACAATGTTTCACCTAACTTCATCTATATTCTCTCTGTCTGTCTCTCTCTTTCATATACATACCAATATCTATCTCTCTCTCTCTCTCTCTCTCTCTCTCTCTCTATATATATATATATATATATATATATATATATATATATATATATACAGGGTGTCCAGGAAGGAAAGGTCATCACTTTGGGTAATTAATAAATAAGGTATTCTATGGCTAAAATGTTCTATAAGAAATATTTCAAATCTCAAACGGTATAGAGATTTTGTCTGTCGAAAATGGCATTTTCTTAAGTATTTCCCCATAAGGCTAGAGTACCTGTCCATTATAGTGATGCGGGGGAGGGCACTACATAAATCTTTCAATAGTTATGGAACATTGTATGCTGAGAATACATTATTTTATTATTTCCCAAAGTTGTACCCTTTCCTCCTGGGAGACCCTGTGTATATATATATATATATATATATATTGCATATGCTCAGGCACATACCACAAAGCTGGGGGGTGTCTGACTCGACATAGCTCAAATAGGGACAACACAATACAACATAAAAACAAAATAACACACATCTAGGTAGCCCAGGAGAAGACCCAGAGACCAAGGATCACTACGGGCCTCCAGCACTCCCTCGGTCCCAGACCTCTCGGAGAGGTTCCGATCTGAGCAAGCAGACAAGCAGCGAAGCTTTCCACTACAATGCTCACCCACCTTACCTCCATGCATCACTCTTCGCAACATAGACCAGCTCCCTGGCATGTTTAACCCCTTAAGAGCGGCGCCCGGCTATAGTCGGACAAGAGAACCAAGGACTATATGGCGGGGCCGGCTATAGCAGCATACAATTTTGAGCACATTATCGGCTCTGAGAGAGAGTCCAAGCGGTGGGAGGAGCGTAGGTTGACTCTGGCCGTTCGGCACGGGTCCCGCGCGGCAACTGCCGTCCCCTCCACACACATCCACACTCACTACCTCGCTACACAGGGAATTATGGAAGGAAATTACCGTATTTTAGGGATTTTGCCCTTCGGTTGCACGATCGTTGCAAGACAACCAGTGATCGTAGAAGGATGGTTCAGGTGTCATTGGAAAGCTCAATTAAATCCCTTTCAGGGATACATAATTGTATTGAGCTCTGGCTCTTGTTTATGCATGAAAAAGAGCACGGAAATAAGCTCATTTAGGGTAAAACCACCCGCTTGGCAGAAGGTGGTAGAAGTTACCACCTAGGCCGCTCGTTGAGTGTTAATCAGTGTTGACAATTTCATATTGAACCAAATAAAATATATATGATACCACCAATTCACAATATCTTCATTAAGGGAAAGAGTTGTTATAGTGGCAGTGTTTATGAACAGGACTGATAATCTCTTACATAATAATTCATTCAGGTTCAGTGGTAGTTTATAGAGAGGCCTTCCCTAGGGTTAAGGCCCCATTAATTACTCCTTCCATTCATCTATCCATAGCCTATGATAGCGCAGTTGGAATGGTGTACTTGCTTAGATTGATATGTAGGATTCGAAACTGCATAATAAATCGTAGGCTTGTCCACCATTCTTTAACTGTCTTCGTAGTGCAATGGATAAATGCACTGAATTTCGGTGTGAGCATCCTAGGTTCGAATCCCTGGACTGCCACATGTACTTGTTGATTTCATTAATTGAGTTTAGGAGTAAAGTCGGTTGCTGGAGGGAACATAATAATTCATTCAGGTTCAGGGGTAGTTTATAAAGAGGCCTTCCTTAGGGTTAAGGCCCCATTAATTACTCCTTCCATTCATCTATCCATAGCCTATGATAGCGCAGTTGGAATGGTGTACAAACACCTCCTCCTCCTATCCACTTCACTACACTAAACATGCACACCACACTTCATTCCTCCACACCAAAATTAAAAAAACACAAAATGATGAATTTTAGCCCAGCCTCGGAGTCCCCAGGGGGGGGGACCATAAATGCCCCCTCATCCGACCGACCATCCCCTGACGACCCCACACAATTACCTGGACCTCGGCCTGTTACTCTTTCTATTAATTTCTGCAACATTCGCGGACTTTCCTCTGACTTTCACTCTGTTGAGCACCATCTCTCCTCCTACAAACCTGATCTTCTCTTCCTCACCGAAACCCAGGTGTCTGTAGCAACATCCAGCAACCCCTTCTCTGTATCCTCCTACTTTCTCTATCCTAGTTTCAAAGCCAAAGGCGGATGTTGTGCATATGTGCACAACAAACTCACTTGCTCTCGTGTTCCCGATTTTGACTCCTCTGAATTATCAACTTTATGGCTCAAACTTTCCTGTCATTCTCTTACTAAATATTTCTGTGCTGTCTATCTTTCCCCTAACTCTACCAACTTTCCTAAATTCTTTGACTATCTAAACTCTACAGTGGAACACATTCTATCCATTTCTCCTTTCTCAGAAATCTCCATCTTAGGAGATTTCAACGTTCACCACCGCCAATGGCTCTCCTCTCACACTACTGATCCACCTGGTGAACAAGCCTACGTCTTTTCTATCCTAAATGACCTAGAGCAGTTAGTTCAGCAACCCACCCGTATCCCGGATCGCATCGGAGATCGGCCCAACATTCTTGACCTGTTTCTAACTTCTAACCCTTCTTCTTATACTGTCGATCTTTTCTCTCCTTTGGGCTCCTCCGACCATAAACTTATATCTGTCACCTGTCCTATCTCTCCAGTACAGCCACCCGATCCTCCTAGCCGGCGGCGCTTGTGGCACTTTGGCGCTGCCGACTGGGAGGCTCTTCGGCAGTACTTCTTTGATTTCCCATGGAATGATTTCTGCTTCCATGGCCGAGGACCCTCAGAGAGTGCTGAACGCATTACCGAGGTAATCCTATCGGGCATGGAAGCATACATTCCATTCTCTTTCTCTCAGACTAATGCTAAAAAATCTTGGTTTACTCACGCCTGTTCTACTGCTGTCCGCAATAAGGAGGAAGCATTCAAATGGTACCGACGCCTTAAAACTCAAGACTCTCATTCTTCATATGTTTCTGCCCGGAATCAAGCCAAATCTGTTCTTCGACTTGCCAAACACTCTTTCATCAATAATAAATGCACTGAACTATCCAACTCTAGCTCTTCCCAAGCTTTCTGGTATCTAGCCAAAAACCTCTCCAACAATTTCTCTTCCTCGTCTTTCCCTCCCCTTTCCCACTCTGATGGCACAACCATCACTTCTTCCTCTGACAAAGCTAAACTCTTCGCTCAAACTTTTGCTAGAAACTCCACCTTGGATGATTCCGGTGCTATTCCTCCCTCTCCGCCCTCCTCTCTCTTACTTATGCCTAATATCCTAATCTCTTCTAAAGATGTACTTTCTACCCTCTCTGGGCTTAACACTAATAAGGCGTACGGTCCGGACGGTGTTCCTCCTGTTGTTCTCAAAAACTGTGCTTCCGTGCTGACTCCCTGCCTAGGCAAACTCTTTCGTCTCTGTCTATCCTCTAACGTCTTCCCTTCATGCTGGAAGTTTGCTCACATTCAACCTGTCCCAAAGAAGGGTGACCGCTCTCAACCCTCCAACTATCGTCCAATTGCTCTTATCTCTTGTCTTTCTAAAGTTTTTGAAACTATTCTTGCTTCCAAATTTCTTAAGCATTTCTCTTCTCATAATCTGCTCTCAGATCGCCAGTATGGCTTCCTTAAGGGTCGCTCTACTGGTGATCTTCTTTCATATCTTACTAACTCTTGGTCATCCTCCTTTCGGGACTTCGGTGAGACTTTTTCTATTGCACTAGACATATCGAAAGCCTTCGATAGAGTCTGGCATAAATCTTTAATTTCTAAACTACCCTCCTTCGGTTTCTATCCCTCCATCTGTGCCTTTGTCTCTAATTTCCTTTCCGGCCGTTCCATAGCTGCGGTTGTGGACGGCCATTGTTCACTTCCTCACCCTATAAACTCTGGTGTTCCTCAGGGCTCTGTCCTATCTCCTATTCTCTTTCTAATTTTTATAAATTATCTCCTTAACTGTACCTTAATTCCCATCCATTCATACGCAGACGACTCAACCTTACACTACTCCATTAGTTTTTCAGAACGCCCCAGCCAGCAATCCCTCAACGACAAACGTAATGAAGCCATAGAACTCTTAAATTCTGATCTAAATACTATTTCCAATTGGGGCAGAGAAAACCTTGTTAACTTTAATGCTTCCAAAACCCAATTTCTCCATCTATCTACCCGTCAGGATCTCCCAGCGGACTATCCCTTATTCTTCAACAATACAAAAATCAACCCTTCATCTTCTCTCAATATTCTTGGTGTCTCTTTTTCTTCTGCTCTCATTTGGAAGGACCATATTACCAGTCTTGCTAAGGCAGCCTCCCAGAAGCTGGGTGTGCTCAACCGCCTTAGGGGGTTCTTTTCCCCTGCACAGCTTCTTGCTCTGTCCAGGGGCATAGTGCGCCCTTGTATGGAGTATTGTTCACATGTGTGGGGAGGTTCCTCTCACACCGCTCTCCTAGACAAAGTTGAAAGGAAGGCCTTTCGTATCATTAACTCCCGTCCACTCACCAACTCTCTGCAATCTCTCTCTCTCCGCCGCAATGTTGCATCTCTCTCGCTATTCTATCGCTACTATAATAATCAGTGTTCCTCAGAGCTATCCCAGTGCATACCACCTCCTTTACGTAGGGCACGTGGTACCCTTCTTGCAACTCAATCCCACCCCTACTCTGTGCAACTCTCCAACCCAAGAGTGAAACGTTGCTCTCAAACTTTCTTCTACTCAACATCTGAGCTCTGGAACTCTCTCCCAGAATCAGTCTTTCCCTCTTCCTATGACTTAAATTGCTTCAAACTCCGTGTGTCCAGGCATTTTGGCTCGAACGTCCCTTGATTTTGGCCCTGTCACTCTTTCAACTATGGGGGAGTCACTCGCTATAGGCAGTTATGCCTTTTGCCTCCCTCAATCACATAGAAAAAAAAAAAAAAAAAAACATGCTTAGATTGATATGCAGGATTCGAAACTGCATAATAAATCGTAGGCTTGTCCACCAGTCTGTAACTGTCTTCGTAGCGCAATGGATAAATGCACTGAATTTCGGTGTGAGCATCCTAGGTTCGAATCCCTGGACTGCCACATGTATTTGTTGATTTCATTAATTGAGTTTAGGAGTAAAGTCGGTTGGTGGAGGGAACATAATAATGTCATTATTCTCTGATATAGCCGAAACATTTATGTAAACTACTATCAATATGTTGTGTGGTGGTAAAGCTTTTCTGCGTGTCTGCTTGCTGAGACCAGAACGTCTCCGGTAGGTCTGGGACCTGGGAATAATTTGTTGGAGACCCCAAATGAACCTGTGTTTCTGGGTCATCTCCTGAGTGACCTAAGAGTGTGTGTTTATTTTAGTTTCCTGTTCGGGCTCTGTTTTGAGTCGGCCACCCCCAGCTATGGGGTATGTGCCTATGTATAAACATACATAGCCTACATACGATCAATACAACTTTAATACTTGATATTAAACCAGAAAAATACATACATCAGAATTGAATTATTCTTTAAGATATAAATTTAATTACAGAATAGCTTTGACAAATCTCTTTGTCGTAATCAAGTAAATGTTTTGTCATCATATCACAATCAGTCTCAACGATTTCTGTATCACTTTAAAGGACAAAGAAATAATGTCATGCATCATTTATGGAATTTCTTTGTCCAAGTGGAATAATTGTTTGTCACATAATAATAATCAATCTTAAAGACTATAAATTCTGCATTATCTTTAAAGGACAAAGAATTAATGTAAGTAGGTCTGTTAGTGTCTGCCATCACATCGTTACAGGAATGTATATTATGCCCTAAAGGAAATTTTGTATATTCAATCTCAAAAACGTCCGCGTCACTTTGAAAGAACAAAGAAATAATGCAAGAGTGTCTTACGTCGCATCATTAAGTAATTCTATTAAATCTACCCTTTATGAAATATTGACTTGTGTCTTCAGAACCTTTGAGATCTGAGAAATGTCACATAGATAATTAAGGTTAACCGTTGCCGCGCTTTACGACTTAATTAGCGATTTTATTCTGTTTCGCTCTAACTGCTTTGATCAAGATGTATTGTTTGAATAATGAAGAGACAACGGGGGATGGGAAACAAATACTGTATATGCAAACCAATTCAATCATTCAATTCGGCAAAATATTTTCGGTCAAGATTAAGGTCAATATATCTTCATAATGCACTAGATGTGTGTACTGAAATAATAAAGGAGATAGTATTGTGTACCCTTTCTCACAATGTATGGTTTGACTAGAAATATTATATATTTCCAATAACATAAACTCAATAAAATAAACGAGTACTTCTTTGTTTTCACATTTTGTATTGTCTAATATCTATCTTTCAATTACCGGATGCTTTACTCCCCTTAATGAGGGTGGCCATACACAAAATGCCCCCAAGCGGACCTATCCCCTGTAAGAGGGACAAACAATTCCAGTTTGCTGAAGGGCTGTGGTGATGGGCTGGTCTATCAGAGTGAGAGCTGAGCATTATCTGCCATACCCATAGCTTACTCTGAGTGTTCCTTTTACTTATATATTTTGTATATCTCAATTGACGGTGTCTCTTCCGTGGATTGACCTCCCTACTGCCAACCTAGAGGTTGGCAGATTGGAAGCTAAAGCGTCACATTTTTCTTTTGCTCCTCAACTTTCCCTTCATAATTGCTGAGGGGCACTTGGGTGGGGCTTTGGTTTCCCGAGCATTTCTGCACCCTCGTCGGCTGCCCGTCTTAGAGTGGCTTCGGTCAACTGGGCTTTATTAGTGGTAAGCAGGGAGGGTTTTGTGGGGGGCGCTCAGTTATGGCCTTGGCCTTGCTCGGAACCTTGGAGCTGCTCGGCCAGATAGCCTGGGGAACAGCAACAACAACAACAAACTGAAGGGCTTACAGGATTGACCACTCAATTTAGTGTCCGTACGACTCCGAGGCCTTCTATGTATCTTTTTAGCACTATTTTGCTACAGTGGTGCACGGCTAGTCTGTCCACTAACCTGCAGTACCGATTTGTATAAGGTTCAATCCCCTAGACAGGTTACCGACCAAGGCTTATAAGTCCCATCCACCCAGATTGTTATAATGTTGTATCCCCTAGATGGATTGCCGACCAAGGCACGAGTCCCATCCACCCGATATAATAGAATGTTGTAAAAGATGACAAACTCTTGCCGTCGACATTCTCTTTCACCATTTAACAATATCGTAAAAAATACTCCTTCGACACAGTAATCAACTATTACATGCACCAATAGGTATCTTTGTAATATCGCTCGTTTAGAAACAAACAACTATATTGCGTTCAGAAAATCCTTGTAGTATTTTGTATATTATTCACTAAATATTGATTGCATCTCTAAATTCGTTTAACATACTTCATATTTAATCCGTTTACAAAATGATGTTAGACAAGTAAGACCTTGCCAGTTGATTTCATATAGTATACAACTATACATGCTATTTTGTGTTATTAAATTGATATAACAATCTGTTCGGATGTATTTTATATTTGGATATGAACGTTAATTTATAATAAATTAAATATTTTAACTTTGTATTTGCTTATAAACATATAATTGTTACTGGCAGAGAGGCCAGGTAGATTATGATTGGTGTTTAATATGCAATAAATGTTTTATCTGATCCGGATAATAAATACTGTTATCAATCAAGCCACAGTAGCCTTCTTCTTTCTCTTCACATATATCCTGACTATGAACATTTAGTAATTTCTTTACAAATCTTGAAACATGACATTAAGACTTGAATTGTATTCCTTTGGTAGTTATCTGCAGCACTGCATTTTACACTTACTGTGCTATCTGCCCTGTCTGGGCTTGATACTAAAGAGGCGTACGGACCGGATGGTGTTCCTCCTTTTCTACTCAAAAACTGTTCTTCTGTGCTGCTTGCCTGCCTAGGTAAACTCTTTCGTCTCTGCCTTTCCTCTAACGTCTTTCCTTCTTACAGGAAATTTGTTCTCATTCAACCTATGCCAAAGAAGGGAGACCGCTCGCAACCTCTTGAGTATGTGTACAGCATTGTTGATGTTAGTGATGGGTGTACTGTTTAGAGTTGTGAAGGACCCCAATGGAAATACGCCTAACGGCCTTATTGGGCTATCCTTAGTTGGAATTGTGCAAGGCTGGTACATGTCATATTTGTAACATACTATGTGGTACCAACTCTGTAAATTGCTAACTGAATAAATATTATTATTATTATTATTATTATTATTAATATTGTTCTGTCTCGTTTGTGAATGCTTCCCAGTTAGCTCTTTTATAATTGGTGCATGTGTGTTTGTGGCTAGCTGGGGTGACTCTGGTTTTGGTGGTGATAATGATTGGGAGGTGGTCTTAGCCTAATGTTCTGACCACCCTCCAGGATGTTGTGGGGGCGAGTTCTGGGGAGCAAAAGGTGATGTCTGGAGATGATGGGTTATAGAGGGCTTGGTGGGGAATATGGGTATGTTGATGGATGTCGTTAAGGATGATGAAGTTATCCGTTTGGTTTTGTAGTACCAGCCCTCTGTCTGTGTCAGGGTTGTCGACAAACCAGGCCGACGTCTTGGCGTTGAAGTCACCACCCAGGATGATGTGTGGGGTGTTTGTAATGTGTTGTAAGTGTGGTCTGTATTCATTTGGTACTGTAGGGGATGTTTGGGTTGGGATGTATGTGTTTATGATGGTTATGTTGGAGTTGTTGCCAGTGCGTACTTTAATTGATTGTATTTCTGTTTTGTTATCATTTGGGGGGAGGAGGGATTTGGTATGTACACTGGTAATTATCTGTGATATTTCTTTGTGTACCAGGGTGATGAATCCACCGCCGCCTCCGACGGCCCGGTCTTGTCTGATGGTGGTGAAATCATGAAATGTAGGTGTTTTTTGTGTTGTGCGGAGTTTTGTTTCTTGTAAGATGGCAATGTGTATGTTGTGTTGTTTGATGAAGTATGAGAGTTTGTGTTTCTTTGTGTTGATGCCATATGTTCAATTGGAGAATGTTAATGTTATGTGCACGATGTATGTTGGGTGCTGCTGCACGAGGATGGGGTGGGGGTGAGGGAGGGGGTGGGGGTTGGGATGGGTGAGGTGGAGATTGGGGTGCAGGAGATGGGGGTTGGAATGGATTAGGATGGGGTGTGGTGTGTTGGGTTGAGGATGTGGATGGTATGGGAAGGTTAGGTGGGTTAGGGAGGAGAGGTGGACGGGTTTTCGGGGGGGGAGTGGATGATATGGGAAGGTTAGGTGGGTTGGGAGGAGAGGTGGACGGGTTTTAGGTGAGGGATTTGACTGGGAGAGGGAGGGGCATGAGGAAAAGGTCCAGGTGTTTGTGTAGTGTTTCTTAGAGGCAAGTGTTGTGCAGGTGAAGTGGGTCCAGTTCCCGCATGAATTGCAGAGAACTGAACCCTTAGTGTGGCGACTCGAAGTGATGGGTTTTGAGCAAGTTGGACATATGTATGTGTAGGTGGGTCCTGGGTTGCTCTCAATGTCTCCGGCTAAAAGAAGTCTTCGAGAAATGACAGCCGGAGAGTCATTTCTCGGTGTAGGAAAAACTGTGTAGGAGTCTTTGTTGGGTTTGGGGAATGTGATGATGATACCATGCTTCCAAATGCCTGGTATTGTGTTGTGTGAATAACTGTAGTTTGATATGATAGTGAGTGCTTGTATGCCTTGAGGTCCCAGGTGTCTGAGGTGTATGTTGCTTATGTTGTCTAGGCCACAGACGGGTGAGTGCTTGAGATTGTTGATGATATTCTTTGTCTGGTGAAGGGTGTATAGTCAGGGTCTGTGGGGAATTGTCTCTT
Source organism: Lithodes maja (assembly GCA_037953745.1). Classification (NCBI taxonomy): domain Eukaryota; kingdom Metazoa; phylum Arthropoda; class Malacostraca; order Decapoda; family Lithodidae; genus Lithodes; species Lithodes maja. Next base: position 69,573 of record JBAKBP010004611.1, read on the forward strand.
ACGTCGGATGAAACGTCAGTCGTCTTTGTGAGGTTTTAGGTGGCTGACATGTGAGAAGTGATTGATGAGAGTGTTTGCTTGTTGTTTACATGATGGAGTAGAGTCTGTTGTTGTATTGCAGCATGTGATTGTGTTGTGTTGCTGTTGGAAAGTGTGATGCTGTTTAGTGTTTTCTAGAGTTTTTTGGGGTTTGTTTTGTGATCAAGTGTTTGTACGAAGTAATTCCAATTTAGTTTTTGTTGTTCTTGTATTTTGTTGTTATTCTGGGTGTTTAGTTCTTGGATTTGTTGTGTGATGTCTTGTGTGTGGGGTGCTGGGGAGTGTTTCAGTATGTCGCGTTGTCTGATGAGGTTTTGAATTTCTGGTGTGAAGTTGGGGTTGTGTCTGTTTCTGTTACCTCTTGGAATGTGTTTCTTGTCAGCATTTTGGACTGTTTGCTTTCATCTTCTTTCACGCAGGGGTGATTAGTTGTATTAATTAACGTAACGTTAAATGTACTTTCTTCTAGTTTGCTATTAAATTGTTTCTGCAATTTAATTCCGTTATCTATCTTTTCCTTGAAGCTTTAAGTCAACTTAATTGTGTGATCTTTTATATAGCCTGCTTGACTATCAGCAGTCTATAGTGCGTGCACCCTGTAACCGAGTCATAGGATACCTTGTTGTCCAGGCAGGACTCTTGACGGTTTTGGGTGGTTTGTTGCCTGGGTTTATAGATAAGGGTTGGATCTAGCATTTTCCGTTGTTGCTTGTTGCCGCATACCTAGTCCAATAGAAAGAGCCCAGTGTTTATATATCCCAGGACGTAACACTAGGGATTTCCAAATGGATAGCCCGAGTGCTGGTACAGGTGAATAGACATATGTAAACCTTCTTGGGTGGACCATCATCTCCTGTGAGAGTGATGGCACCAGTATAATCTATACCTGTTACCTCAAACGGTGTCCTTTGGTGAATGCGGTCTGGCGGAAGAGCTGGTGGTCCAGGGTAAGGAATAGCGATAGCTGTATACCTCTTGCAAATAATGCAATTCTTGATACAGCGTTTAACAGCTTGTCGTCCCTGGGGTATCCAATATGTTTGTCGCATATTGGCTAGAGTGTCTGCTACCCCACCGTGTTTAGTGGTTTCATGCGCTTTTAAAACCATCAATTTGGTGAGGTCGCAATCCTTGGGCAATAGGATCGGATGCCGAGTTTTGAGGGGTAGATCAGCTTTACCAATACGACCTCGACAACATATTAATTCTTGATTGTCTAGATACAGCCCAAGGTCCTTCATTCTTTTGGTTGGCTTGGGATTGGGTTTACGTAGCTGTGTTAATTCCTCATCATACTTTTCAGCTTGTATCCTTCTGATCCAGTAGGTAAGTGGGTCTAATTCATCCATCTTTACCTTCTTGCTCAGGAACTTAAACACAAATTTAGTTACAGTTAATAGTTTGTCCAAATTGGAGAACTTGGTGATGTCAATCACTGAAGGCTCTGGGATAATTATTGGGTCCATATGAACTTTATCATCATTAACCTTCTGGTATGATTTTTGTTCTGGCCAATCACTCTGACGTAGCCAAACCGGACCCTGAAACCACAGAGTTTCGTTAATCAGTTTCTTGACTCCAACACCTCGGCTCACCAAGTCAGCCGGATTATCCTTGGACTTAACATGCATGAATGTATAGTTCATTTGCAGTTCCTTTATTTTGTGTACTCTGTTACGCACATAAACTATGTGACTATCATCCTTAGCTATCCAGTGCAAACATATCTCACTATTTGTCCATATATATGTCTCACCTAAAAAGGGAAACATACCATTCAAATAAGTAGCTAACCTAGTTCCCAATTCAACAGCGGTTAGCTCCAACTGTGGAAGGGTACGTTGTTTTAATGGCGCTACTCGGGATTTGGACATAATCATAGTAGATCGGACTTCAGTGACACAATAAGCTACTGCACCATACGCCTTAGATGAGGCATCACAAAATATGTGCAATTGAGCACACTCATTATCAGAGGTAAGATCACATCTTCTAGGAAACTTGACTGAGGATACCTTCTCATATTCCACCTGCAATTTGTTCCACTCTTCTGTATATTTTTCAGGTAATGGAGTATCCCAACTCAGTGCTTCTCTCCAGGCCTCCTGAACTAAAATCTTCCCTTTAATTGATATGGGACTAAATATGCCCAATGGGTCGAACATCATAGAGACCTGACTTAAGAGTGTACGTTTTGTGAGTTTTACATCGGGAAACTTGAGGGGCTTTAGAGACATCTCATCAGTAGTTGTTTTCCACAGTAATCCGAGTACTGGTTGATATTCTGGTATTTGATAGTCAGGATAGTCTCTTCTTATCTGGTCCAAAAGAATATGAGAGTTTGAATTCCAACTTTGTAGTGGCATATTGGCTTTGTTACATTCTTGCCTTGCCAAATTGTAGATTTCAAACACCTCTTCTCCACTGTCGGCAACGCCCTGAAGATTATCCATGTAAAACAGTTGACCCATTTCCGGTTTCTCTGTCTTCTGGAAATGATATCTCAAAGTGCTGCACAACAAGAAAGGACTAGAGCAGGAACCAAACAACACTGACCGAAAGCGGTATTCTTTTATCCGCCCACCAGGCTGAAAAGGATCTTCAGGCCAAAGGAACTTTGTGAATTTGCAGTCCTGCTCCTTTAAACCTATTCTCAAAAAGGCTTTGGAGATATCTGCCACAAACCCAAATCTCTTAGTCCTGAATTTTAATAGTACATCACCCAGTATTTCAGTCAGATTTGGTCCTACATAGAGACAATCGTTTAGACTTGCTTCATTCTTCGCTGCTCGAGAACTGCAGTTAAATACCACTCTGATGGGGGTAGTACTGGAGTCCTTACTTACAGCATGATGAGGAAGGTAATGACCCTCTTTATGGTTTATTTCACCTGGGACCTCCTCAATAAAGTCATTTTCCAACTGCTCTTGAATTATTTTATGATAAATGTCCAGTCGTTCAGGATGTTGACGCAATCTCTCCACCATTTTATTTAATTGACATCTTGAACTCTGGTAGTTAGTTGGTAATTCAGGGGCATTTATCATCCATGGAAGTCCCACCCAGTACTGGCCATCCTTATACTCAACTGTGTCTAGGTAGTGGTTATATGTTAAGATGTCTTCAGGGGTGGGAAGATCTGCTTCTATTCCCACAGTGTCCAGTTCCCAAAGTTTGTGAACAGGTTCTTGTTGCTCTTCTAGAATGTCTCCTAGTTGTGATGGTATTAATTCTGCACCAATTCTAGCCACCACCAGAGATTGTGCCGGAGTCACAAAGACTGGATCCATCCGGTTGTCTGATTCACTTGGGCCACATGTGGGTAGAGATCCCATGATTATATATCCACCTGATGAAGAAATTAACTGAATACCGTGTTTCCGAGTCATTTTTCGCAAGAAGCGACCACAATAGTCGGAGCCGATGATCAGTTGAATTGGACCTACTACGTCAGACTCTATAGTTCGGTCTGCTAGTTGAACACCCTTCTTTGTTAAGAAGTTAGATGCTTCCTTTAAACCCTTATTTACCACAGAAGTGTTCATGTCTTCCTTAACCACCGCAGTCACCTTACATTTATATTTGCCCAATTTAATCAGGGGTTTAACCACGTCAAATGTTTGTGTTTCCTTATTTGACAAAAATCCAGTTATTGCCATGTTCACTCTTCCTACTGTTGGCAAATTCATGGCTCTGACAACATTTCCGGCAATGAAGGTCTTTTGCGCTCCAGTATCAAAGAGTGCTTTGACCGGCATAACCTCTTTTCCTCTGATCAGTTGAATCTCGGCTGTAGGAGTAGCTGCCGGTGTATGCATTGGGTTCCCAGTGGTCAGGGTCATATTTACACTTGTCGGTTTGGGTTGTACTTCACTGATCTTGGGACACAACGCGGTATGATGTACACCAGTCTTGCACCGAAAACATACATTTAATTTAGTGGCACATTCCTCAGTAGAATGTCTTGTGCTAAGGCAAACAAGACACTTACCTAGTTCGATAAGTCGTGGAAGTCTAGCCTTAAGAATTGGGTAAGTCCTACAATACACTGTGGAATGTTGTTCTGAACATAACATACACACCTTCCGGTTTTCTTGGTTTATCCCTGGTGTGGGGTTAATATTTCTGGTTACTTCTTGGGTCACTGGAGAATTGAGACTGGAGTTTTTTCTCTCCCAAACACCTTTTGTTTTAGATACTGTATTAGTTTGATTATTCTGCTGGACGGATGTCACATACTGTAGGTACCAACCTCTTCCTTCTTGAACAGTTTTGCTTTTTCCTTAGTCCCTGTTGTAGACACTTTTGTGTATTTAACCTTGTTGTCTCCTTCCTTGATACCGCTATCCTTCTTGGAAACCTGCATGTGTTTGCACAGCTCTCTTAAACCCTCTTCTATCTCTTGATACGTGAAGTAGTTCTTCTTATACCTGTGGTACAATTCATCACAGGTTTTCTGAGAGAGCTTTTGTTGTACAATATGGTTCAAGAGCCAAGAAGCTGAATCAAGATCTTTCTGGGTACTAAGTGATTTCAAAACACAATTCAAGCTGATCCGGAATGACTGAAGATCCTGGTACGTATGCTTTGGTCCTGATAACTCCAGCAATTTGTAAACTAGGCGCTATAGAGTCAACTCCGTATCTTCAAAATTCTCCTTGAGTACGTCTAGAGCTGCTGTATAATTGGCATCTGTTATGGGAAGTTCCTTGATAAAGTCCAATGCAAAACCCTTAAGTTGACCCAACAAGTATGAACATTTATTTTCTGCAGAAATATCTAACCTGTCATGAACTAAACCTTTAAATTTGTCCCAAAAGGTATTCCAATCAGATTGCCCATCAAATTCAGGTAAGGTTATAGGTGGCAACTTAAAGCTTTGTTGTCCCGGAGCCGCAGTACCATTACTGGTACCATTACTCCCTGTTTCGGTAACTGTCTCTGTCGCCAAGGATTCGAACCCAGCTAGTTGATCCAAATAATTTTCACGGGCATTTGCATAGGCTTACTGTAATTCCTCAAACCTTTCAGATTGTTCTTGTTTGATGCAAAAGTCCTCCAATTTATTGCAAGACTCTTCATAATTAGCCCACCGGGTTTTAAGATCTTGGATTTGAGATTTTAACAGCTCCCTTGGACAGGGGTCGCGTCTTTTTACCTCCTGGCAATTATTTAATGCTCTAGTTACCCAGCCTAATTTCCCCACCATAGATTTTTTCAAGAGTGTATCAGTCATTTTGGAAAATGGGTAATTATTTTCTGGACTATTATTAATGTTTATACTGAAGACTAATTTTCAACAATCAAAATTATATTTAGATATAGCCTAACACATACTCAATTTAGCTGTTAATCTTTATCATTATATGCGTACCATTATTTGCTACAAATTCAGATGAATAATTAGTTGAAAACATTAAGTCCACAATATAATTTACCTAATACGTGGGAACTGGGAACGCACGCTAGTAGGGGGAGGGAATATATTTATTATTGAATTAAATGTCATATTATGCTCCGTCGTCCCGAGCATTTAGCTAGTCTACTTGGTCTTTCAGACGCAGGTGACATTAAAGGACAGATACATAAAAATGGCCTAAATTATCAAATAATAGGGAGAATTTAGGTACAAGAATGAAGCTAAAGCTGTAAATATTTAGTTAATCATAGTTTTCTTATCCCAGATGTTAGTGGGTACCTGTGGTAGTAGCATTTTTCTAAAAGGGAGGGGGGGGGGGACACATTTATTATTTATTAAATTTAGTATATGCTCCGTCCCGAGCAGTTAGCTGGTCGACCTAGCCTGCCAGACGCGGGTGACATTAAGGACGGAGACATAAAATGGTCTAAATAAGAAAAATATGGGGGAAATTTAGGGACTGCAACGAAGCTCAAGCTCAGAGTTTCACAAACGCCAGAGAACGCAACGTTGCAGACCCTCCTACCAGTCCTCTACCACAGGATTTAAACGCCATGCGATTTTATCTTATTATTAATTGAAATGCCACTCACCCAAGGCCATCGCCTCACAGTTAGGGACCTCATAACGGCGGGGGATCAAACTATGTCCCACAAAAACGACCTTAAACATTAGCCTACCACTGCAACTTAGCAGGAACCCTAACTGTTGAAAACTGGCCCTAACTCAACCCCTAGTCTACACACCGATCGGAATCCTCACTCGGGGGACCAAAATGTGGGGGATAATATGGCCAAAGGTTATCTCTTACCACACCAATCGAAATATTAAATTAATCAACATAAATAAAAATAAAGTCTGAGATCGCCTACCTTATGGTATGAACTATGGTAGCCTATCTCTCAGGATGCCCTAACTAAACATTGTATAAATGGCCATATATATCAATGACTTAGCTATAACTAGGGTCCTGGTTTAGTTCAGAGGATTCCGGCTTCGGTAGATAAGGGTCAGGACTCCGGGCCGGGCGTAGGAATTGTGGTGGAGGAGATCACAGGACACTTCTCTGCCGTTCAGATGTTTACTAGCGTCTGATCGGAACTTCAATTTCCGACTCTTAAATAAACTATATATTAATTCGTTACCAAGGGTTCATTCCCTCTTCACGAAATCATATAAATAATTATCATCATTTAAATTATATAATTATAAAGGTGAACATCGTTTCACAACGATTTAGTGAACATAATATCAAGATATTAAAGACCCTAAAGCAAACGGTGGATCGCGTATGCGGTCGCAGGAATATTTAAACTGATCCTCTTTACAGTTCTTCTAAACTTATTTCTACAAGGTTTGATAACTAAATTAACTTGATCAAGGTAATCTTATACAGTACTAAATTACCTAACATTAATTAATATCTACAATATATACAATCACCGGGTTCTGGTAGGAAATTGTTCACTCTAGTGAGGTTACCCTATCGGAAGGTTGTTGCCAACATTCCCCAGATACCGGTGTAGTCAATTTATTTCTCACACTAACTCTTGGTCATCCTTCTTTCAAGACTTCGGTGAGAATTTTTCTATTTCTATCTGTCTATTGCCTGACGCCGTGATCCCTGAAGGGGTGGCCACGAACGAACCGCCCCCATGCACCTCTGTCCCCAGTCAGTCGACGCCCCTCCCCCCAACCAGCACCGCCTTCGTTCATATACTTCCTCACTCCATCCTTCCACCTCTCTTTCGGTCTACTTCTCCCTCTCTGTCCCTCCACCTTGCTCTCGTACACCCTCTTAGTCATTCTCTCGCTTTCCATACGTTCCATATGGCCGAACCATCTCAAGTTATTCCTTTTCACACTTTCCAGCACATCTACCTCCACACCACACCTCCTTCTTACTTCCTCATTAGTCTGTCTATCCCTCCATGTAACTCTGCACGCACTTCTTAAGTAATTCATTTCCACTGCTCTCACTTTTGGTCTGAGTCTCTCAACCAACGTCCATGCTTCGCTTCCGTAAGTCAGTGTCGGGATTACCAAACTGTCATGCAAGGACTTCTTCACTTCCATACTGACCACCCTATTTCTTGTTACTGCTTTCAGCGTTCCTACATCCCTCTACCCCTGTTGTACCCTCTCCCGCACTTCTTCATCCATAGTCCCATCTTTACTCAACACACTGCCCAGATACTTAAAAGAGTTGACTATCTCCATAGCCTGACCGTTCAGCTTCACCTCACACTCTGTGACTTCACCCCTTTCGAAGACCATAACCTTGCTGTTCCCCGCATTTGCCTTCAAATTCCGTTTTTTTCTATTGTGCTTGACATATCGAAAGCCTTCGACAGAGTATGGTTCAAATCTATGATTTCAAAACTACCCTCTATCTGTGCCTTTGTCTCTAATTTCCTTTCAGGCCACTCCATAGCTGCAGTTGTGGATGGCCATCACTCGTTGTCGTTCCCTAGGATGCCTGGCCAAACAGCCCCGAGTCCTAAGGAAGGCCATGGACATGATCAGGCTTTCCCAAAGGGCTTCTCAAGGAGTGTACATTAAGTTGGCATAAGTGATTATGTAGAATGCAGTCTTCTATGATGTGTTTATTAGCATAGGGTGCTGTACTGCATCTTGGGCAAGTGTCGACAACTGAGATATCCAGTCTCTTCTGATAGCTCAGAAGAGTTGGATGGTGCCCAAATCTCAGACTGGCCAGGTGGACTCTGTCCTCGCGAGGAAGGGATGATTCAGAAGGTTGGATTTCGGGAGGTTGTGCCTGCAGCTGTGTGTTGTCTATGAGTGATTGCATGGTATGGTGAGAGATATGGGTATGGTTGTTCTTCCAGATGCTGGTTTGGGATGGGGAGGGAGGGAGAGATGACAGTATTTGTCTGTGATACCATATGCTGGGTGTTGCTTTGATATTCCTTGGTGGCTGTGGGTGTGCTGCCAATTGTAGTGTATTGGGTGGTGTTGGTTTGTGGAGGCTGCAGCCAGGAATTAGGTGCCTCTCATGTCCAGGTGGTCTTTCACTTTGAGAACTTTGGATTCTTGGTGTAGGTGATCCGTAAGTGTAGTAGCTGTGCAGCCTGTAATGATTTTTAGGGCTTTGTTTTGAATAGTCTGGATGGTCTTGTGATTTATTTCAGCTAGGTTAGAAGCACAGGCAGAGCTTGCATATTTAATTACTGATCTTATATATTGTTTGTATACTGAGGTGGTAGTTTTTTTGTTGTGTCCACATTTTGTGTGGGCAAGTGACCTGAGGGCGTTAAGTCTGGGTGTCAGTTTATTTGTTATGTTTGTGATATGTTTTTTTAATGTCATTAGAGTATCATATGTTTCTCCCGTGATTTTGGGTGCGTGTGTGTGTGTTAGGGTTGTGTTGTTTACAGTGAGGTGCGGGGTGTATTTGTATTCGGCTGTCCAGCTTGTGAGGAGGGTTGCAGTGGATTTAGCTGGGGTCAAATTGAGTTATTTTGGAGTGCACCAGTCATGTAGTGTGTTGAAACAGGGTTGAAGGAGAAGTGTTGCACTGTCTGGGTCTTGGTGTGTGCATGTGAGTGTTATGTCGTCTGCGTAGGAAGCTATATTTATTTAGGGTGCGTGGGGTGTAGGTATATCATGCATATACAGATTCAAGAGTGCGGGCGACAGGACGGATCCTTGCGGGACTTCGTTTGTGAAGTTTTTGATATTAGATGACTGCCCGGCAAATGGCACATGTGCACATCTGCCTGCTAGAAAGTTCGCCAGCCACTTTTTTGTATTGTTGTGCATGTTTGCATTGTATACTTTATTTGTTAGGTTGTGGAGAGGGATGGCATGGAAGGCTTTACTAATGTCGAGTGTGGCAAGTAGTGATTCCAGTTTAGTGATACCTATCTCTATTGTTTTGGGAGAACTAGCGAAATCTATAGCTTTCGTTAACGGGTATGTTTTTTAAAGGGTACTGAACAGGAAATTACAAATATATTATCCCGTTACAATCCGGTTGTGGAGATTTTTGTTTTCAGTTTCTTGTGCTTGAACCTTAGTAGGTCACCTATCCGTTGAAGTCATGTTGATAATTGAGACACTTGTGAAAACTGAAAATTACACCATCATAATTATCATATCTATCTATCTATCTATCTATATGCTCAGGCCCAATCCCCATTTTGGGGGTAGCCGACTCAAGACAGAGCAAGAACAGGGAAAACACAAAAACAACATAAAACAAAAAATAAACACAGATAAAAAACACAAACTCACACACATCCAGGTCACCCAGGAGAAGACCCAGAGACCAGGGTTACCAAAGTCGCTCCAGCACTCCCCCAGCCCCTGACCACCCGGAGAGGTTCCGATCTCGGCAGGCAGACATGCAGCGGAGCCAAAGCCACAAGCCCTCCCACCACACTTCCAGGCACACCCTTCATATTGATCGTCCCCCCGGGCCAGGCGCCTGATGGACTATTATCTAGTCGAACTTGCGCCCGACCCCTTACTCCAAATGACCACGTGTTCACTCAACTATTCACAAGCATTCTCCATTCACTCCTGTCCACCACCACTTCCCCTGCCTGATCTATAGTCATTCCTCTATCATCCAAAGCCTTTCTTACACAGTCTCTCCATCTCAATGGGGGTCTTCCTGCCCTTCTATCTCCCCTTGTACCTGACTCACATATTCTCTTTGTAAGCCTTTCATCTCCCATTCGTTCAACATGACCATACCAGCTCAGCACCCTTCTGTCCACTCTGGCTGACAAATGTTCCTGCTGCCCCACTCTCCTACGTATCTCTTCATTCCTCAATCTGTCTCTACGAGTAACTCCACACATACTCCTCAAGCAGCTCATCTCCATCACATCCAGCCCTCTTTTCTCCTTTTTCTTCAGAGTCCATGTCTCAGCCCCATACATCACTGTTGGCACAACAATTCCTTGATACAGTGCACTTTTTACTTTCACTCCGAGATTTCTCGTCTTCCACATACTTCCCATTGCTCCGAAAACCTTCCTTCCTTCACACACTCTCTGTTTTACCTCCATTTCCATACCTCCACTCCTGCTTATCGTTCCTCCTAGATATTTAAAACACTCTACTTGTTCCAATATTTCCCCATCCAGCCTCACATCTAGATTCACCCTATGCTCTCCCCTATTACACACCATTACTTTACTTTTATTGACGTTCACCTTCAGTTTCCTCCTTCCACAAACCACACCAAACTCTTTGACTACCCGCTGCAGTTTCTCATCAGAATCCGCCACCAATGCTGTGTCATCAGCGAACAGCAACTGATTCAACTCCCAATCTTTACCATTCTTTCCAACTAAACCCAATCCTCTTCCCATAGTTCTCCTTTTCACCTCCCTCACCACACCATCCATAAACATATTAAACAGCCATGGTGACATTACACAACCCTGTCGCAAACCTACCTTTACCTCAAACCATTCACTCAACTCACCATTTCCTACTCTCACACATGCTCTGCTCCCTTCATAAAAACTCTTAACTGCTTCTAACAAATTTCCTCCTATTTCATAAATCCTTAACCCGGTAAGCGCTAAATAGACCTAGGGGCTAGGGTAATTATTTGTGCATTTCTAGCCTTGGATTCTGACAGAATTCGTTATATTTACAATATAGACCATTATTTGTTTTCGGTATGCTTTTATTTTACATATATGATGTATATATGAACCTTCAAGAGTGCTAAAATAAGTGGGAAAAGCATTTGGGTGGTGAAAAACGAAGATATTGGCCACCCGGTCGTAATGTCAGGCGAGAGAGAGCTACAGTCAACCCTCCTCTCTCGCTGTCTGTGAGGTAACTGAGACGAGCGGGGCGGTGTGGGCTGGTGTCTGGGTGTTACATATCGATCTTTTCTGCAACCTACTTGTGCTACATTATCGCGGGAGAGAAAAATAACCGATAAATGATGATAATAAGTGGGAAAATAGGTGATAATTGAGGAGGGGAGGGAGGGGGGAATAAGGTGGGAAGGAGGGGAGGGGGGTGGGTGAGATTTACATGGATGAGTACTGGAGGGGAATTATCTCACCTAGAGACAAATTCTTTTGTTTTGATAGGCCCTTTTTTTTTTTTTTAAGCTTTTTTTTATGGTCTTGCTTCCGTGAGGCCTATCGCGTTCCCTATAGGAAGCCTTCCGTTAGGCCTATCGCGCTTGCCGGGTTAACACCTTCCACATTGCTTCACGGTCCACACGATCATATGCTTTTTCCAAGTCCATAAAAGCCCAAAATATCTCCTTATGCTTCTCTAAATACTTCTCGCATAACTGTCTTACAGGGTGTAAATCGAGGCCGATTATCGTAGTGCTACTCAACTTCAACTTCAAAACTTGTGCTACCCAAAACAGAAAAAATTCGCTCGTCGTTTTGGATCCGACAGTTCTACAGTCACAAGGAATCGGGACTCAATTTAGGCAAATACTAGATTTTTCAGAAAATATCAGATCATTCTGATGACAGATAGGCCTAATCAGGCTAGCAGGGGTGATATTTCCGTGATAAAAGGCTGCACTGACACTGCCAGTCACTATGGCAGCGGCACTGGCGCTGCGGAAGTGCCAGAAGCAAGCTAGTGCCCAGTGGGTCAGTGGCAATGTCAAAGCAGATAGGCTGCCAGAGTCTAGAATAGTAGAGCCACATTATCACAATCATTCCTAGCCTAGGCTATACCAGTACTAACTATACTAACACACATACAGTACCAAAGCCATTCCAAATTTCCAACATCTTCCTCTATCTACAACACCCCTTCTCTGCTATCTACACTCTCCCAGCTGCTGAGCTGTAGGCCTATGGTCCTATTGTACTGTTTGATGGCGTAATGGTTTTCGAAATGTAAGAGGAAAAACAGCTTATTTTCATCACAAAATAGGCTATTAGGCTGTGGCAGTGGCACCGAACCAGCAATTTTACCAGGTAAGTTAGCCTAGGTTAACAAATTTTCTAGAAGAAATAGATATAGGCTAGGCCTATAATCGTTTGAATACCATAGCCTAGACAAAAATAGGCCTATTTTCACCACAAAATAGGCTAGGCTGTGGACAAAACAGCAATTTTACCCAAGTAAAGTAGGCCTAGACCAAGACCTACCTTACCTTGTTCTACCTTGTTGTAGTTCAGGTACTTCAGGGACTACAGGTCACAGGTGTCTTCAACTTGGTAGTCCACCACCTCCACACCTCTTCTCGATCCGGGTATAGGCTACAGAAGTTGGTCGAGGATCGAGTTTGATTGATCCAGCTCCTCGCAGGTACCGTGTGGAATGGGAGGCTCGTCTGGTAGTCGCTCCAGGAACTTGTCCAGCCTCCTCTTGAATGCCTCCACCATGCAGTTCCGTCAGGTCACGAATGTCTTTTAGGAGACTATTGAATAGCCTCGGAGGCTCGGACCGACGTTCAGGAAGCTTGTAGCCTAAAGAGGAGGGTCCTGTGACGCTGGGAGGACGAATATAGGATTCGCCTAGGCTAAGCAAGTCCTCCCCAGACCCAGTCGTGGCAGACGTTGGCTCTTGATGCCTCCTTTCTCTTCAGGGAGAGGGTTTGGTACTAGGCTAGGCTATATCCTACCTTCAAGTATCTTCCATGTGCAGGCCTATACAATACAGTACCGTTCCCTCCTCCTCTGTAGAGTTCAGTTCAGTTGAAATTACAATTTCAATTTTCTGGATGTTGCAACTGTAGGCCTAGTGCACTGCAATATTACTGGATTGTGATAGCATTAAGGCCAGTGCCAGCAGCCTATAGTGTTGAGTGTTGAATGAGATATGGTATACCAATGAGATAGGCTATTGCATATTGGGCAGCCACAGTCCTTAGTGATAGTAAAGAGGCAAAGTCCCTAACTATGTATGCTTATCAGCCTAATATTTGGACTCAACACAACACCAACACCCTGTAAGATTATTCTATAACTCCTTATTTTCAACACTGCATACTTGGGAATCAAGTATTCTGAATATTAAAGGCACAATTAACAAAATATGAGTAAGCCAAAGCTCGATTTTCACCACAAATATTGGTTGCGCGGGAACTGACAATGTTATCAACTTATCTGATTCTCTCCCACTGTTGCTAGATTCGTTCCAAAAGTTGCTAAATTAAATCGGAAGATATTCTGAATACCGCATGATTCGTAGCAAAAAATGGTCACCACACAGCTTATAAGGGACTGGTATTTACCATTTAATGAAGTATCTTGATGAATAGTGTTTAATTATCTCTTTTTCAGACAATGAAACTTTCAGATATAAATCTTTTCTGTGACTGTATCGTTGGTACCGATCGCGTTAGTTCACCACACTCCCTAGTGCTACCCTAGTAGCACTATGGCTAGGTGTAAATCGAGCGCCGTGTTCGGAATATGCTACAGCTAGAGCAATAGCACTAGGTTAAAGATCCGATTGATGCAGATATAACATTTTTTTAGCATACCTACTCCAGTTGATTTATTAGAAAAAAGATAAATACCAATATTACAGTAATTGTTTGGGGTTGGTCCCTCTTTTATATGTCGTCTAGAGTAGTTCAATGTGCTGCTTAGAGCAATTATGCCTAGCCTTTGTTCTATATTTTGTTTTGGATGGATAAGATATAAATGTGTATTATACACTTATATATTGGTGAGCCTTCTTTTCAGGCATATACTGTATATAGGCCTATGTTGCTTATTTTTCAGTCTGGTCTTAATCACATCGTTTAATTGTCTCTGGTTTGATGCTGTTTCCCAATTATGCAGCCTTTACTATACATACTGTAGGTTTAGGCTTACACTGTACCAATTATGCAGCCTTTACTATACATACTGTAGGTTTAGGCTTACACTGTACGAATTTGAATGCACAATTTATTTGTCTGTCTGTCTCATTTATCTGTAACGCCTAACAATATTATATCGTATAGGTACTATAGGCTATTGTACAGACCTACGTTTGGTTATTGAAATAAACGTATGTTTATTAGTAGGCAAGTGGTTCCATTAACCCTTTCACTACCAGGGATGCATGTTTTTTATCAGCTATATTTAGACGATTTTAGGCAGCTTAGGAAGGATATGCAGTAGTAAAAGGGGTTAATTCCGATAGTTTGTAGCCTGATAATTGCCAAATCCTAATCCGAATAAAATTGTCTATAGGCCTAAACAGCTAAAATCAAATATAGACGTCACCGGTAATGAAGGGGTTAATTAAGCTGGAAGGTGTAACTATAAAACAGATCGCGAGATAGTGCTACTAAAGAGATAGTTCAGTCTAAAAGTACGAAGAGGTGATTGAAGGATTGTTACATATATAGCTCTCAATTAATGTATATTCAACATACAGTATAAGGGAGAAATTTAGCTGCTTGCGGAAGGTAAAAGGAAATAGAGGTGTAGGCTAATTAAGTTAATGGGATAGGCCTATGTTGTCGACTTGTCAATGAGGAATTTAACTGGTTTATTATCAATAAACCAATTTAATGAAGGCTAGTAGTAGTAGTAGGCCTACCCTTTTTGCCTCCACAGCCCATTATCCTATTACAAATGCGCCAGTTACCTCGATCTCTTCCTCCGATAGACCTACGTACTCCAGCGATGGTAAGTTCTAGGTCTCAATTAAGTAGTACCGTAGTTTTATCAAATGGTATGGTTCTTAGACATATGGAACTATAGGCTAATTGGCCCATTATCAGCTTATGTTGTTGCAAGCCCCAATCTCAACACATTGAAAAACAACCTGGACAAGCACTAGCAAAGGGTAAGTTATATGTTTCCACAATAGGCCAAATAAAAGTATAATTCTTGTACCATACATTTGTTTTGTGTACGGTAACTTACATTGTGCGTGTGTTGAATTGTAAGACTACCTCGGAATGAGGAAGCACAGTCGAACCATTTTAGGAAAAGAATAAAACTTACCATGCGAATATGACCGGAATTATATTTAAGAAGGTATAATTATGTACCTCACCTATATAGTTTGTAGGCTATAGGACTAGACTTATAATGTCGGTGTGTTAGCTTGTATTCCTTTCCATTAGGCTACAGCATTAGCCTATATACATATATCGATATGAATTCGCGATCTATACCCTGTTCCAAATAGGTAGGCCTGAAATCTTGAACCCTATAACCTCTAGAACTCGAAAAGGGCTTGAACAAATGGACTGTGAATTCCAACACCTATCACTTGGCTAACCCTTCCCAAATGGTAGAAATATTAACTCAATTGCTCAAATAGTTTTGTGAGTTATAGAGGTTAATGTTCCAAAAGTTGTGGCCTACTTATTTGGAACATAGGCCTACATAATTATATAGCCAACAGAGGTTCCATAGACACGTCAATTAAATTGCATACACTATGCGATTAAGCCCCCTTGCCACATGACTCGTTGCCGCCGTTTGGGGGCTTCCGGGCTTGTAGGTGGGGCGGCCAAGGTTCTTGGCCGCTCTCCCTATCACCTCCAACTAATTTTGTCATGTCCTTTTCTTTCTCCTCCTTTCTAGTTTTCGTTTTTCCCTCTTCCGCTTTCTCCTGGGGCTGCCATCCGAGACCGGTCTCCCACCCTTGAACTTTTGTGGTCCCGTCCCTCCCTTCCCTTCCGGTTGACTTCCCTGTTTGCTTCCTTCCTTTCTCTTTAACTGCTTCGGAGGTTCTAGTTTCCTTCGGGCTTCGCCTTGGTGTCTCTGATCACTGCTGAGTTGGCAGAGTCCACCTGGCGACAGGTGCTGCCGGCGAGGGCTCGCAAGGCTCGTTGCTGGAGGATAGGCACTATAGGGATGCTTTGGGGTTTCTGACTCTCTTCTCTCTTCCCAGTGAGTGTGTCAGGTGACTACGCCGGCCCCGTTCTCCATGGGACAAAGCTGCAGGACAAATGCCCGGGTTGTACAAGGTCCCTAGCTCAAAGCCGAGACCTGTCCCATCTCAATTGGCCGCATTCTGGGTTTCGTGGCCCTGCGGAGGTCTTTCTCCCTTTCGTTGCCAGGGGCACCTGGTAACCGCAGTATCTTCTTCCATGCTTTACCCCCTTTTCTCTTGTTATGGTGACGACTTATGCTTTTTTCCCTGTTCTTCCCTGTTTATGGCTTCTGCTTTAGTGGTTCCGGTGAGTGAGCCCCTTGTGGCATGCAGCCTGCCACTTGGGGGTCTGTTGTCTGGCTGTCAGTCCGGTTCACCGCGGGAGCACGGTGAGTCGGGAATGGTTTTGGGTGCTCTCGACCGGCCCGCTGAACTATCCCTCGGTCGTCGCTCGTCCCTCTCGTCCATTACCGTTCCGAATCCTTCTCCTACCCTTCCGTCTTCGTCACGTCTTTCTCCGCCCTCCACTACCCAGGATTTCATCTCCTCTCCTGTAGTTATTTCTGCGTCTTCCTCTTCTTCCTCTTCTCCCTCTAGTCTTGTCACCCTCGACCCTTTTCTGCCCTCCCTCCCTCGTTCTCTTTCCTCTTCTCCAGTTTCGTCCTCTTCTCGTCCTCGCTCCTCGGTCCTCCCTATGTCCTCTCTCTTTGCACCTCCTTCCTTTACTAAGTTTTTCTCCATCCCTGCTTCTGCGCCTCTAGCCGGTGATGACCTCCTCTTCCACCTGCGTCTCCTTCAACTGGTGGGAAAGGACGTCACCTTCCACTCCCGCCATGATGCCTCCCGTCTTGTTACCGTCCAAAACGAACTTCAGGCTACTGCTATGTCCTCTTTCGTCGATTGTTCTGGCACCCCCATCCCGGCTCAAAAAGATCAACGACTCAACTCCTGTACAGGGACTGTCCTGATCCCCGCTTCCATCCGTCTCGGGGGTCGTCCTTTCGCGGATTGCGCCGACCTCGTCAAGGACATCGTTGTCGCTCAAGACCACAAGGTGGTTAGTGTGGTGTGCTACACTATCCCTCCTCGCGACCTTCGCCGCCATCCCGCTAACATTGCCAAGATCTCTTTTGATGGACTTTCCCTTCCTGCCCATGTTATTGTCGGTGGTACTCGCCTCCCCGTGACTGCGTCTCTTCCCCGTCCACTCCAGTGTCGCAGCTGCTGGCGTTTCGGCCACCCGGCTAAGTTCTGCCGTACAGCCGCTGAGTGCCCACTCTGCCCGCGCTGTGCGCAGTCCGGACATGCCGTTGGCGGATGTCAGTCAACGTCCCAGTTCTGCCTTAATTGCCGCGGGTCTCATTCGGCCGACTCTAAGATTTGCCCCGTTCATCTGTTAGAGTCTGAGGTTGCTGTCCTCAAAGCGAGACACGGCCTTACGCTCACCGCAGCCCGCCAAGAGGCTCGTCGCTTGGGCTTCACCCCTCAGTCGTTTTCCAAGACTCTGTCTCCTCCCTCCTCTTCTTTGCCTCCCTCTGCCACGCCCCCCCCTTTTTCTGGTTCCTCGGTTCCTTCCACCGCCTCCGCTCCCTCCGTCCCCCCGGTCGCACCAGTTTCGTCATCTGCCTCCCTTCCTTCTACCGGTGCTTCTCCTGGATTTTCTCCTTCCTCCTCTTCAGTCTCCTCCGTTCGTCCTTCCGTCTCTTCCTTTTCTGTCCCTTTGTCTAACACTTTCTCTGTTCTCAGTCCTTCTCCTACTTCTGCCCCTTCCTCTTGCTCTCTTCCTTGTTCCTCCTCTTCTAGTCTCCCTCCACGCTCTCACCGTTCCAAGCCTCCCCCCCGTTCTCCGTCATCTTCCTCTTCTAGTCGCCCCAAATCTCCTCCTCGCTCTAAACTTCCCTTCTCCTCTACCAAACAGGCTCCTGTGCTCCGTTCTTCCTCGCCCGCTTCCTCTTTTAAACGTAAGGGTGGTCTCCGTGATGTGCGGTGCTCCAGTCCCTGCGAGAAGAAGAAGAAGTCGCCTCCTTCTCCTTCTGTTTCCCTTTCTCCTCTCTCCGTCCAGTCTCCTCCTCCTCCCGTCCCTGCATCCCTAGATTTCTCCTACGAAACCCTACCTCAGATTGACGAATTTATCCGTTCTTCCCACCCACCACCTTCTACTGTTCACGCCGAAGTTCATCCTACCCCCTCTTCTCTCCCCCCTACCCCTCTCCCGCCTTCCCCTCTCCCGCCTTCCCCTGCCCCGTCCTCTTCCTCCACTCCCCCTTCTGGCCTTCCTCCGGGCCCTCCACCTCTTCCTCCTCCTGACCCTCCCCCTCTTCCTTCTCCTGCCCTTACCCCCTCCTTCTCTTCCCACCCGCCGTCCGTCCTTCCTCCCTCTTCCGGCCCTCCTCCTTCCTCTCCTCTTTCTCTGTTAGACCTCCCTATGCCCCCCGGTTTCCAGTCTTCCCCTTCAACGTCTTCTCCAATTCCTGCTCTTATTTCCCATCGTTAGCCTCTCTTGGCTATATTTTCCACCCACGGTGTTACCTGTATTTTGTAAATATGTTGTATATAGTGTTCGTCTTTTCTTCCCTCTTGTACGCGTTTTCTTTTTATTCTTTTTTGTCTTTAATTTTTTTTTCGCCCATCCGACTTTTCATTGTTGTGCATAAGTGTGTATTCTTCCCTTTCTTTTTTTGTTGGCTTTTGCCTCCTTTTACTTCTCCACGTTATCCTCATTCACCTTTTCTTAGTTGTACATAAGTGTGTGTGTTTTCCTTTATTGTTATTTGTGTATATTTCTTTCCTTCTCTGTGTGTCCTTCCTCTTTTTCTGTGTGTTTATATTTTCGGTGGCTTTTGCCTCCTTTTATGGTTTTCTATTGTCTGTTTTCGTTGTTTTTTCGTCCTTTAGTCTCCTCTTAGTTTCTTTTTTCTTTTTCTTTAATTATGTCCATTTTGCAGTGGAATCTTCGTAGTCTTCATGCTCAAAGGATTGACTTAAGTTTTCTTCTTTCTCTTCACTCCCCTAAGGTCGTTTGTCTTCAGGAGACTCGTCTTTTCTCTTCTCCTGTTCCCTTTCCTCATTACTCTTTTTATAGTTCTCTCCACTCTCTCCATGATACTTGTCTTCTTATTCATCGTTCTGTTCCTTTTGAAGAGCTGTCCTTTTCTACCCATTTCCCTTGCACCTTTGCTAGAGTCTATCTTGACCGCTGGTTGACAGTGGTTTCTGTATATTTGTCGCCTTCTCTTCCCATCGATTTTACCGAATTCTCCGGGATTTTATCTAAGTTGCCCACTCCATTCTTAGTCCTTGGTGATTTTAATGGTCGGCACACCTTGTGGGGTGACAATGTTATTTCGCCCCGGGGTCGTCGGCTTGAACCTTTTCTCTCGGCCCGTAATCTTTTTATCCTTAATTCTGGTACTCCTACTCATTTTGATGCTCGGACTCGTACGTTTTCCTGTATCGATCTTTCCCTGTGTTCCCCTTCAGTTTCCCTTGATTTTCATTGGTCAGTTCTCGAGAATTCTCACAATTCCGACCATTTTCCCATTCTCCTTTCTCTGACTACCTACTCTCTGTGACGCATGTCGAGTATGAGCATGCTGTACAGAACGCCCAGTCAGGCCCCACTCTCGCTAGGATCGTCAGGGCAGGAACTTTGGCTGTAGTCTGTGTAGAGTTTCCTAACTCAGTTTATGTGAACCGTTGTACTATAAGTATTATCATTATGTATTTTGTTTTCTTCTAAGTCAACGAGTTCTATTTTATATCATTAGATATAAGTATTGTGTGTGGGACTTATATATAATGATGCGAAGAGAGAGAGAGTTATGTAACACCGACCAGTGAGCGCGCCACGAGGGGTAGGCCTAATTCCCCCCTCCCTCCCTCCTCAAGCGTGGGAAATCCTTTGTCGATCCCAGATTGAGAGAGAGAATGTGACGTCATGATTGCCGTTATGCTCGCTACGGGGCCGAGTATAAAAAGGGAGGTCTCGCCATTTTTAGATCAGAACTCATCAGGCAAAGCGACCTCTCATATCCCTTGCAACTATCGATATTCTTCCGACTGATGTGAACTTTCTCTACTCTCTGAACAGCCTATTTTCTTCTTCTTCTGAACCCTTTTTAACCTCAATGACCCCTTTGGTGCAGATTTAGTCAGCCAAAGTATTATCGCTTGAGTTCTCACGAGATAAGTGCCTGTTAGATAGCCTATTTTTGGAAGGGTTAACTAGAATAGGATTGATTGATGTTTGTTGCACTCGTATATGTATTTCCCTGTGTACTATTATTCATGTTCCTGTTTTCTGCTGGTTTAGGTAATGCTAGACTGGGATAGGGTTCCTCGAGTTGTGATTTCCTATGAGTGCTAGGTTGGTTGAACCAGCACAATTGCAACGGAGACGTGGGAAGCCTAGGGGGTCTTTTTGATTGTGTACCGTGGGAGTTTAGCACTGTGTTGCGAGTGAGGGCTTTTGCCTGTGCCACCCAACACTGTGCTATCTCATTTGCTTGACTTTGAGAGGATCGCCAGGAGAGAACCAGATACTAGTGATCTGGATCTCTCAAGAGAGCATCCCGTCAATTACCGTAATTTGGCCGCACAGTCTTAAGGACCTCGCTAGGCTACGAGCCGCTTGCTCAGCCATTGTCTCTTAACCTTAGATATCCCAGCTAGACTTTGCTCGACCAGCAGATACAGCATAGTATTGAAGCTTCTCCTTATGTATATTATTGTTTAAGCACTATTGATTTCATGCGTGGCACGCTTAGCTACTTCAGAGATTAGTGGCCCACGAGCACAATCTTAGTAGGCTATTGCCAGTGCATTGTCGGAGTACTTCTTCTTAATGTTTGCCATATCCTATTGCTTATTCTTATAATTCTTCTTATGTCAATTTAAAGCCTTTAATTACCAGTGAGTTCTTCATTAAATTGCTGTTCAAAATCCGATACTTACTTCTTATGAGTATTCGAGAAGCATCTAACTTATCAGGAGATTCCTTGCTTGATGCTCGAGGACTATTGTTTAACGTAACGTAATAGTGCCGATCCGAAGTAGAGGGTGGAGGACTTCTTAAGTTCTTAGTTCAAGGGTGGATTACTTCGGCTTCGGCCAACACTATTCTTTAGTGTTGTAGTACTTTCTTCTTTGTTTGATTGTTGACCAGACTAGATAACTCCCGTCTTGTTATTAGTCTGTTGTGTGAAACACTAGTACCGAGTTCTTGTATACCCCGTTATAGCAGATAGAACTCTGGAGGGTAGTGGCGTTTTTTGTTCGGCTGGCAGTACTCTGGGGTTGGGATAGTGTGTTTCCGTTGTGGCAGCGAGCCATACTCGAGTCCTGTGTAAGAGCCCTAGTGTACCCGAGTGCCCGGTCGTAACAAATGGCGACCTTGCTTAGGATTTTGTGAACAGTATAATTTTTTGCAGAATTGTACAACATTTGTTTGTTCGTACTTTAGCGTACATATTGAAGAATATTTTTTTTTGTAAGGCAATTAGGAGAGCATTTAAGAGACTCCAGTTAATTTAGTAATTAGTGCTTACATAAGGGAGTTTAACACTTTTGTCTCGAGAATTTTTTGTGAACTTCAGTATGTCGTGCCCTAGTATTGACGAGGAGCGAGAGATGCTATTTGAGGAGGTGCCGTTAGTAACTAGTGAGGAGGATGCTAGACTTTTTGTGAGTAAGCAGTACCATGTGACGGAGGAGAGGCTGACTGGGGTGAATGTTTATGGCTTGCACCTGATAGCCAAGGTTTTGGGTCTATCCAATGTAGGAGGGATGTCCAAGGGGGAGCTGATTTCCTGGGTGTTGCGTGGGCGACATGGGGTTTCGGAGGAGAGGGCGTTTGGGGGGGTTCCTCCCCAGATCCCCTCTCACTCGACTCCCACAGTGCCGTCCACTCAGTTGCCGGAGGTTAGCACTCTCCCACAGAGGGATGAGCATTGGAAGATTGGAGTGCCCTCGGGCGGTGCGTATGGTGGTTCCCCAGTTCTTGCCCCCCCTCCTTCAGTAGTGGCAGCTCCCTCTTCCGGCCTGTCTCCTGAGATGATATTTAAACTCGAGCTTGCTAAAATGGAGAATGAGGCTAGGAAGCAGGAGATGGAGAATGAGTCTAGGAGGCATGAGAAGGAGATGGAGAATGAGACTAGGAGGCATGAGATTGAGGCTGAGTCTAGAAGGCAGGAGAATGAGACGAGGAGGCACGAGGCTGAGCTTAGGTACGACTCAGAGAAATATTGTGCTCAAATAGATTTAGATAAGACTCGTGCAGAGTCGACAGGGATTCGGATGGGCCGTGAGGGCCAAGTAAGAGAACAGTCCTTGTCTCACTTAGTCAAATTGGTGCCGGCATTTAGTGAAACTGAAGTCACAGAATTTTTTAATCGTTTTGAGAAGAAGTGTAGGGAGCATAATTGGCCTGAAGAGAAGTGGGCAGCTCTGGTCTCCTCAAGACTTACGGGTAAGGGTCTGAAGGCTTATGATGCACTGCCTTTAGAGTCTTGCATTGACTACCCAGTATTGAAGAGAGCTGTCCTACGGGCATACGAGTTGCAACCAGAAACATATCGATTGAAGTTTCGGGGTGTTACGAAGACTAGGGAGGCGACCTTTCTTGAACATGCCCGGGACTTAAAAGATGCACTTGCTAACTGGACACGTTCTGAGAAAGCTGAGACGGCCGAACAGTTGACCGAGCTGTTTCTGCTCGAGCAGTTTTATAAGTGTACTGGTGCAGATATGACTTTAACTATTAAAGAAAAGAACCCTAAAACTCTACAGGAGGCAGCTGAGATGGCTGACCTCCGGCTATCATTAATTCGTGGGTGCGGGTCTGCCCAGCGTAGTGAGGCAGGTAACAAGGGGCGTGACACCCCACCCCCCCGAGTTAGTGATATACATTATGCAAACTAGTACAAGAGCTATGATACCAAGACTGACCACAAGACTAACACCGTCCCATTTAAGAAGGGGCCGGGCCCTTCCCAGTACCAAGGGAAGCCCAGAGGGGAGTTGGAGTGTTATCTTTGTCATGAAAAGGGGCACTTTGCAAGAGTCTGTCCTAGCAAACCACCTACAGCAGCTGTGTCTTTGGCCTGCAACATTGGTGTGTCTCCGAAGTCTTCTGAGTTTGCCCGGGGCAGTTCGTCAGAGGCTGAGGCACAGCCAATGCAGAAACACCTGAGAGGCTCGAACCCTGCTCAGGATGTTTTTTGCGACCATAGAGGACGGGGTTGCGTGATGTGGGCGGGGCGCAAGCATGGAGTAGAGGTCTTGCGTGATACAGGTGCTTCCCAGACTCTGATGAACAATTTGACTGGCTACCCTATAAATGCGGCTCGGGTGGTAGTGGTGCAGGGTATTAATGCAACTCGGTCATACCCGCTGGTGCGGTTGGAGTTGGAGGTGGATGGTGTGGCACGTGAATTGGATGTTGGGATTGTGGAGAAACTGCCAGTGGAGGGCGTCGACCTTCTTCTCGGCAACGACTTTGCAATGCCCGCTTCTGAGGTTCTACCCTTAGTCGTTGCCGAGAGGCCGGCCGACGTGAGTGGGGGAGAACAAGAGTGTGTCGAGCGGTGCCAGGCACAACCCATGGCGTGTGCTGTCACCCGAGCTCGGGCAGCTAAAGTGTCACAGCCTAGTCCTCCGTCTTCAGACCAGCAGAGGAACGATCAACAGGAGGAGGCTAAAGCTGGAGTTGGTTTTAAGAGTTTTGACTCGGCGGCTCTCCTGGGTGATTTAGTATTGGCACCTATGTTGGAGTCTGGAGAGGCCCCAGGACCTGTCACAGTTAGTGAGGAGGTAGGGCCGGAAGAGACTCCGGGGCAGCAACGTTGCACACGGAGAGAAAAAAGGGTTGCTCAGTTTGATATTGGGGAAGGACTTGGGTTGCTTCGGAAGCATCTAGACAGGTTGGTTCCCTCAGATATTTGTAAACTGCAGTTGGAGGATCCGGAAGTTCAGAAGTGTGGTAATGGTGCTGTCGAGATTAAACACGAGGACGGGGAAGCATGTCATGTGAACCTGTTGGAGGAGTTTGTGAGGCAACCACCTGAGCAGCCTACTGTCCCTGCGTTGGTCTGCCGCGGCCAAGGTGGAGAAGGAGAGGGGGGCAGTAGGGCACAGGTGGAGGAGAGTAGGGATTGTCATGTCTCGGCGAAGCAGTGGGCGGGGGACACGAGTCTGGTGGCTGTGGAAGTGCTAGAGCACCTGCCTGAGCAGCAGTGTGCAGCACTCCAGCACCAGCTCGGTTCATACCCCACTGGTCGTGCCGAGCCCCTGAGTCTCACAACTCGGGCGGTGCGAGATGTTCCGCAGGCAGGTCATGTGACTGTTAAAAGACCGTTAGCCTCGTTGTTTCGGTGGTTTAAGGTGGGCGACGAGGCCTTGGCATGGTTGCCAGGTCAGGGTCGACCCATGGCTGCCAAGGGTGGTGGTCAAAAGGAGGACATTGAGCAGATTGGTAGGGTCGGCTGTGGTATCGCAGTGCCCGGTCGTCACATAGCCTCCCAATGCTGCTCTAGTCTAATGCAACAGCCCTACCACAGACCGACTGTATCTGGCCATGTCGCTAAAAGCGGTGATGCTGCGCAGGCAGATGTCGTCACAAGGAATGTGGGGGTGCGCATGTACGGTATCGGCGGGGAAGCCTTAGCTATAATGAACTGTGGGAGTGACTGCACGGGTGGTACTGATTGTCCCTCTCATGACCTGGCTGTTCTAGGGACGAAGGTGGAGAAGGAGGGAGACTACAGGTTAGAAGCTGCGGTCTCGGCTGGGTTGTGGGAGGGCACAAGGCATGTTGTTCGTGGAGACAGTGCAAGGCAGTTATTTACTAGGCTATGGCAGTACTTTCGCATGTTTGTTGCTTCTCCAGGCCTGAGGTACGGGGTAGAATCCGACATGCAGGCTGGAGATAGTGCAAGGCTCAGTTTAATTCCCTGCCGTATAAATCCTGCTCGACAGCCTATGGTGCAAGCAGAGCTGGATTACGTGTGGACGAAGGATCTGAGGGATAAGGAATGTCGTGAGTGGTCGTTGCGTGTAACTTTGTCCGAGCGCGCTAAAGAGGTATGTGGTTTTGTTGTGGACGGGAGTACCTACCAGTGCAATGTTATGCCCTACGGACTTAAGAATGCACCAGCAACGTGTCGGAGCCTGATGAATGAAAGTGAAAAGGACAATGATGCGCTGGGGCATTTCGAGATCTATGTTCCAGCCTATGGTCCGGTCGGTGTAGTTTACCCAGATCATTACCCTCTCAAGATCTTGGACCCGTTTCACAATCGGAATATGAGGCTGACCAGGTGGTCACTAAGGTTATTGGTATATAACCTGGACATAAGCCATATTGCCGGTTGTGACAACGAGGTTGCATGTGGTCGTTCAGGGGTATATGATCCTGGGTAAATTGACACACGGGTAGCCTCCTGCTTTGGTTTGAGTAGTATTTTGCGCTTGGTGCTTGTTGGCTCGCGGTTGTAGCCCAGCGTATTGGGTCGTAAAGCAGGATTGTTGAGCGTTTGGTATAGAAGAAAATAGGCTGCCCTTATAGTGCAGCCGAAAAAAACATATTAAAATATAAAAATCATATAAAAACTTTCTTTTTGATGAAGATAATTGTATAAGTTTGTCATAGCCTATAAGGTTTGAGTAGTCCACGAACTATCAAACGGCTGAGCTGCTGTAAGCTCGCTCTGGGAGCATGATATTGTGTCTTTTACTATTGTTGGGAGGAGTTATGAAATGTGAATTTTTTTTTTTATAAGATGTGTTTTAGTGATAAACTCAGCGTTGTTTTAGTGCCATGCGGTCGCTGGGTGTGAGGGGTTTGATGGGGTTCTGTATATCAGATTTTAGCTCAGGGTTGAGCAAGTAAAATCTTGGGGGAGGTGTGACGCATGTCGAGTATGAGCATGCTGTACAGAACGCCCAGTCAGGCCCCACTCTCGCTAGGATCGTCAGGGCAGGAACTTTGGCTGTAGTCTGTGTAGAGTTTCCTAACTCAGTTTATGTGAACCGTTGTACTATAAGTATTATCATTATGTATTTTGTTTTCTTCTAAGTCAACGAGTTCTATTTTATATCATTAGATATAAGTATTGTGTGTGGGACTTATATATAATGATGCGAAGAGAGAGAGAGTTATGTAACACCGACCAGTGAGCGCGCCACGAGGGGTAGGCCTAATTCCCCCCTCCCTCCCTCCTCAAGCGTGGGAAATCCTTTGTCGATCCCAGATTGAGAGAGAGAATGTGACGTCATGATTGCCGTTATGCTCGCTACGGGGCCGAGTATAAAAAGGGAGGTCTCGCCATTTTTAGATCAGAACTCATCAGGCAAAGCGACCTCTCATATCCCTTGCAACTATCGATATTCTTCCGACTGATGTGAACTTTCTCTACTCTCTGAACAGCCTATTTTCTTCTTCTTCTGAACCCTTTTTAACCTCAATGACCCCTTTGGTGCAGATTTAGTCAGCCAAAGTATTATCGCTTGAGTTCTCACGAGATAAGTGCCTGTTAGATAGCCTATTTTTGGAAGGGTTAACTAGAATAGGATTGATTGATGTTTGTTGCACTCGTATATGTATTTCCCTGTGTACTATTATTCATGTTCCTGTTTTCTGCTGGTTTAGGTAATGCTAGACTGGGATAGGGTTCCTCGAGTTGTGATTTCCTATGAGTGCTAGGTTGGTTGAACCAGCACAATTGCAACGGAGACGTGGGAAGCCTAGGGGGTCTTTTTGATTGTGTACCGTGGGAGTTTAGCACTGTGTTGCGAGTGAGGGCTTTTGCCTGTGCCACCCAACACTGTGCTATCTCATTTGCTTGACTTTGAGAGGATCGCCAGGAGAGAACCAGATACTAGTGATCTGGATCTCTCAAGAGAGCATCCCGTCAATTACCGTAATTTGGCCGCACAGTCTTAAGGACCTCGCTAGGCTACGAGCCGCTTGCTCAGCCATTGTCTCTTAACCTTAGATATCCCAGCTAGACTTTGCTCGACCAGCAGATACAGCATAGTATTGAAGCTTCTCCTTATGTATATTATTGTTTAAGCACTATTGATTTCATGCGTGGCACGCTTAGCTACTTCAGAGATTAGTGGCCCACGAGCACAATCTTAGTAGGCTATTGCCAGTGCATTGTCGGAGTACTTCTTCTTAATGTTTGCCATATCCTATTGCTTATTCTTATAATTCTTCTTATGTCAATTTAAAGCCTTTAATTACCAGTGAGTTATATATTAAATTGCTGTTCAAAATCCGATACTTACTTCTTATGAGTATTCGAGAAGCATCTAACTTATCAGAAGATTCCTTGCTTGATGCTCGAGGACTATTGTTTAACGTAACGTAATAGTGCCGATCCGAAGTAGAGGGTGGAGGACTTCTTAAGTTCTTAGTTCAAGGGTGGATTACTTCGGCTTCGGCCAACACTATTCTTTAGTGTTGTAGTACTTTCTTTGTTTGATTGTTGACCAGACTAGATAACTCCCGTCTTGTTATTAGTCTGTTGTGTGAAACGCTAGTACCGAGTTCTTGTATACCCCGTTATAGCAGATAGAACTCTGGAGGGTAGTGGCGTTTTTTGTTCGGCTGGCAGTACTCTGGGGTTGGGATCGTGTGTTTCCGTTGTGGCAGCGAGCCATACTCGAGTCCTGTGTAAGAGCCCTAGTGTACCCGAGTGCCCGGTCGTAACATCTCCTACTCCTAACTCCCCTCGTTGGTGCTTCCAGCGGGCGGACTGGTCTTCTTTCGCTTCCCTTACTGTTCCTTCTTTGCTTCCTCCTCCTTTCTCATCGGTCCGTGTCATGCTCTCGTTTTTTCTGGATCTGGTTTTCGGTGCTGCTTTGCCGTCCATTCCCCGGACGTCTCGCCCTTTCTCGTCTAAATGCGTCCCTTGGTGGTCTCCTGAGTGTTCCAGGGCCCTCCGGGTTAAACGGGCGGCTTGGAAAAGTTTTCGCCGTAAGCGTCTCACCCCTGCTTCTCAGGAGTCATTTTTTCTCTTTCGCCGTGCGTCTGCTCTTTTCCGTCGTACTACCAAAGCCGCTAAACGCCGGAGTTGGGAGTCCTATGTTTCTTCTATTAAGTCTCGCACTCCTGTCGCTTCGGTTTGGAAACGTATTCGTAAGATCTCTGGTAAACATCTTCCCTTCCGTGCTCCAGTCCTCCGCATTGATGGTGTTTCTGTGGCAGACTCCGAAACAATTGCTGATCGATTGGGCTCGTACTTTAGCTCAGTTAGCAGTGGTTCTCACCTCTCTGCTGAGTTTCACTCGCTTAAAGTCGTTGCGGAAAGTACTCCAATTACTTTTAGTCTTTCCTCTGACGAATCCTATAATGCTCCTTTTTCCTCAACTGAGTTACGCACCGCTCTCCGTGCCTGTAAGAACACTTCTGAGGGTCCTGATGGTATCCATTATCTCATGCTCAAACATCTTTCTTCGCAAGCTCTGGTCTTCTTGTTAGCTCTCTATAACAAGATTTGGTCTTCTGGTGTTTTCCCTCCCTCTTGGAGTACTGCCCTGACCATACCTTTTCTTAAACCTGGCAAGTCTGGGTTCTCCCCACAGGACTATCGCCCTATTGTCCTTACCAGTTGCCTGTGTAAACTCTTTGAACGTATGATTAACGCTCGTCTCATGTGGATTCTTGAGTCGCGCCATTTGTTGTCTTCTTCCCAGTTCGGGTTCAGGCGTGCTCGTAGTACGCTTGACCCCCTCATTCGCTTGGATTCTTATATCAGGACGGCTTTTGCTCGTCGTCAAACTGTCATTGCTGTTTTTTTCGATCTCGAAAAGGCCTATGATTCTACCTGGAAGTACCACATTTTGCGTCAGCTCCGTTCTTGTGGCATTTACGGTAATCTAGGAGTCTTTATTCAGAATTTTCTTTCTTCTCGGTCCTTTCGTGTCAGAGTCGCTTCCCACTTGTCTCGTCTTTACCCTCAGTTGGAAGGTGTCCCTCAGGGTTGTGTCCTGAGTACCGTCCTTTTTCTCATTGCTATCAACGGTATCGTGTCTTCTCTTCCTGTCGGGGTTCGGTCTTCCTTGTATGTCGACGACTTTGCGATTTACGCAGCCGACTCAGATATTGCTGCTTTACGTCTTTTTATCCAATCCGCTATTCTGGCTGTTTCTTCATGGGCAACCCGCCACGGGTTCCGTTTTTCCACCTCCAAATCCTGCGCGATGTCCTTTACTCGTTGCCATTCTATTCCTCATCCTCCTCTTACTCTTTATGGTACTGCCCTCCCTTATCGTTCCTCTACTACTTTTTTGGGTCTTACTTTTGATTCTCGTCTTACTTGGTCCGCTCATGTTTCTTCTCTCAAGGTTGCTGCCTTACTCCGCCTCCGCCTTCTTCAGTCCTTGTCCCACCTCACTTGGGGTGCTGATCGAGCGCTTCTTCTTCGGCTTCATACGGTTCTTGTCCTCTCTAAGTTGGATTATGGCTGTCAAATTTACTCTTCAGCCTCTGATTCTGTTCTCCATGCTCTTGATTCTGTTCATCACTCTGGTCTTCGTCTTGCCCTTGGTGCTTTTCGTTCCTCTCCTGTTGAAAGCCTCTATGCTGAGTCTGGTTTCCCTTCTCTTTATCGCCGTCGGGCTCTTCTGTCCCTTCGTTCTTACGCTCGCCTTCAACAATTCCCATCTTCACATCTTTCCCTTCCCCCTTCGGTCGTTGCTACTTTTTCGTCTCACCCCCGTCTTGGTTCTCAGTTTTCTGTCCGCATGCTCTCGCTGCTCGCCTCGTGCTCTTTCCCTGTTTCTAACGTCCTCCCTTTCCGCTTTTGCTCTTTTCCCCCCTGGCTTTTCCCTCGTCCTTCGGTTTGCCCTTCCATCCTCCCTTGTTCCAAGTCCTCTACTTCTCCCCTCGTTCTTCGGTCTCGTTTCTTAGATCACCTCTCTCTTCACGCTACAACCACTCCTGTGTTTACTGATGGCTCCAAGACGTCGGTAGGCGTGGGGTTTGCCGTCCTTTTTCCCACTTGCTCGTATCAATATTCTTTACCTCCCGTTGCCAGTATATTAACTGCTGAACTTTATGCTATTTTTATTGCCCTCCGTTTTATGTGTTCCTTCCCCTCCTCGTCCTTTACTTTGTTCTCTGATTCTCTCAGTGCTCTCCTTCTCTTACAGTCCTCCCCTGCTCTACACCCTTTAGTTCTTTCCATTCAGGAATGGCTTTTCCGCCTTTCCGTCCGCAAAAAGCTTGTACGTTTTTGCTGGGTTCCCAGTCACGTTGGCGTTTGCGGTAATGAGCGGGTTGATTGCCTTGCTCGTTCTGCTGCCGTGCGGGGTACCCGCTCCTCACTTGCTGTCCCGGCCTCTGATTTCTTCCCTGCCTTGTCCAGGTTTCTTTGGTCGAGGTGGCAGACTCAGTGGTCCGCTCTCTCCGTTAATAAACTTCGTTCTGTCAAACCGTCCGTTTCTGGGTGGTCTGATCCCTCCCACCGTAATCGCCGTTGGGAGACGGCTTTGGCCCGTCTCCGCATTGGCCACACCAGACTTACCCATTCGTTTTTAATGTCCCGTTCTCCTCCGACTCTTTGCTCGCACTGTACCGTTCAGCTTTCTGTCTCCCATCTTTTCCTCGATTGCCCCTTTTCCGTTGCCCGTACGCGTTTCTTCCCTTTTCTGGCTTTCCTCCACCGGCCGCCATGTCTTGCAGATTTTCTTTCTGAATCTCCCTCGTTTTCTATCTCCCGTATTATGTCCTTCCTTCATCATGTTCGAGTTCTCGATGATATTTAGTTAACTTCCTTCCCGTCTTTACCTATTTCGTGCCATATGGCCTTTGTCGCCTGGTGCGTTGACTTCATTAATGTAATGTATGCGATTAAGATTCTGGATGATCATGATAGGCGAGTAGATATCTAATACATATCAATGGATAGGCTTCAGTGGCTTTTAGTTATTGGTAGGCCATAATTTTTTCATATAATATATCATCGCTACCTAGCGCGACTGTGTGACGATCGATGCTATATTTGATACCCTGATCCCATAAATTCCATAATCAGTGCAGGCTCGTTGCCATAATGTAATTCCAAGAAGAGAGACTCGGCCTATTTATCATTAAATTATGAATAATAAATGCAAATAATTATAAATATATACAATTATAATCATAATGATTATAAATGAGAAAAAAATAATGATAAGAGGAGGATGGTATTGATAATATACAGGATCGACATATATACAAGAGGGATACGATTCTATCATTGACTAAAAACTGATGCTCTCAGTCTATATTGTTTGATATCAATTTGTTTGTAAACCCGTTGTACCTATAGTTTTAAGATGGTTTCCGAATCCGAAATTTCATTTCGATTGTGGAGCCACTTTATAGTGAATATATATCCATTTTAATAAGAAGAGCCTGCATCTGGCGATCATAGAGGTAAGCTACTATATGGTAGACCATTGTTTATTAGTTTCCTACCACTGTCATTCACTAATTAAGCTGAAACCGTCATGATATGCCTACGATTCGATTCTTCACAGCTTGGCTAAAACGCGTGATTTCAATATTTCGCAATAGATAGGCCTACTCAGAAATTGCATGTCACAGAAAGATACGGTTACCATTTATGGAAGGAAGGGTTTCTTAGGCCTATTGGTTAATTGCCGTTTTAGTGCCACTGACGATGAAACTGATTTTGTAAATATTTTTCCTTTGGCATGGTAGGCTATTTGATGTAGGCTAGCCTAGGCCTAGCCTAAATAAAACACAAAAATCATAGCCATTTCCTATGGTCCAAACTTTAAAAAAATATATATATATACTAGGCCTAGGCCTAAACCAAAATTAATTTATTACAGGTAGGCCTACCTTCATTAGCCTAGGCCTAAACTTCAACAGCAAAAAAAATACTTTTAGCCTACAGGTAGGCTATATTGATAATTGACAAGATTTAGAGGTGAGCATTCTAAACGCCAATACTGTAGGTGCAATCCTTCTTGCATAGTTATACTGGTAAGTTATTTAATTTGTCTGTGCACGAAGGAGACAAAAGGCAAAGTTGCCTACCTATCTACAGTAAAAAACACGGTACCGGTAGCATTCAAGGAGACTACAGCAGGACTTACCTCGGTAAGATTAGGAGTAGTGGGCGTACCACTACCGACATACAGCATAAATCATCTATAAAACATTAACCTAACCAAGTACTACATGAATACTAGGTTAGGTTAGGTTAATCGTTAATGTATTATAGATGAGTTATGCTGTATGTTGGTAGTGGTACGCCCACTACTCCTAATCTTACCCTTACCTCTGACTGGGTATAGGCTATCCTAGTGTTTACTATACCCCTTTGAAAGGACATTAGCCTAACCTAACAACCTTACCTAACCTATCCTAGTATTATGGGTGGGGGCTGAGCCGCTGCCGCCCCCACACCCCCGCTGTTTGACATCTTTGACTTAGATTTTTGGTGTAATGTATTTGTCTGTGAAGTGGGTATTTTTTCAATTTGTCGATAACGAAAATCCTCCATGCGGACTAGCCTATAGGCGGATAATAGGCCTATGGAGAAAAATATGGTGAATCTATTGGTCCCTATTTTCCCTAATAAATTGTTTCTAGGCCTAATAACGCTGCAGTAGTGTCGTTTAAAATAACCAAAAACTTAAAACACCACTGCATAGGCTATCTGAAATGCTGGGTGAATGAAGGGAATTTAACCCTTCCGAAAACTCCCCAGGTTTTGAGATGCCTGGCGTGGGGTTCGAACCCTAGAGGAATTTTATCCCTCCCGAAAACTCTCCAGGTTTTTTAGATGCCTGGTGTGGGGTTCGAACCCGGGTTAGTTACTGTACCTCCCTCAGTAGGTAACCCGGGTTAGTGACCTCTCTCAGTAGGTCAACCAGACCCTCGCGCTAACCCCTTGTACTACCGCGGACGTTCAATAAAATAGCAACCTTAGTTCTCATTGAAAGAACCAGGTGATAGTCTCGTGGTGATTCACGTTATGGATTTATTAGACTTCGCCATCAACGACTATTTTACGCTATTCCAGACGTGTGAACTCGGATAGTACAGTATTGGGGTTGCGGGATTTTTGCGAGGGCATTACAATATCAAAGAATACAAAATTAATGGTGCAATTTTTAGTTTAGTCCAAATGATCACATTTGACAATTTTTTCGGTCAATATTTACGAGTCACACCACAGCTGGGATCTCATTTTTAACGGTAGTTTTGGGTTCCTATCATTCTATGCTTCATTGCTATATACTTTTTATCCTCCGGAAATTTTTTTTTTTTCTTGGCTTTTTTTTTTTTTTTTAGCATTAACCGAACCAAAAAACCTAACCTAACCTAACCTAACCTAATAGCCCCCAAATACATTTAGGTTAGGTTAGGTTTTTAGGTTAGGTTAATGCTAAAAAAAAAAAAAAAAAAAAAAAAACATTCCGGTGGATAAAAAGTATATAGCAATGAAACAGAATGATAGGAACCCAAAACTACCCTTAGAAATGAGATTCCAGCTGTGGTGTGACTCGTAAATATTGACCATTTTTTCCATATTATTTCATATTTATATTATTCTATTTTATTTATTATTTGTTATAACCTAGGCTAGGCTAATTCCTCCAATTTTGATATTGACTATGGTATTTTTCCATAACTCACAGCGTTAATACATATACCGGTAATTTTCAGCCCTAACTTTCAGAATTACACATAGATATCAATCATATCATTATAGCCTAACACCTAAAATTTGCTATGGGGACTTTATTTCAATTTTATTTTAAACAATAATTTACTATTCGTTTATATGCTTAATATTATGTTTCTTTTCTGACCCTTCTGAAATGGTAAGACTTGCATCATAAACGAAACAAAACTGGGACAAGATAAATGCAAAAGAACTTATCAAAATCGCTATTTGGATATAACGCTTATCCTAATAAAATAGTTTTGAAATATAAGAACACAATCAAGCACATTGGGTTTACCGTGTACATCACATTAATTGATCCAACTTGGATATAGCAGGGATAAAAATAATGGGCATACTGTATATGGTACCGGTATACAGGTACTGAGGTAGGCCTATAATAAAAAGACATTAGGTTGAAATATGCTTTTTACTATAAGCTAGATATCGGTAGTGATGTGAAAGAATTTATTTAGATTCAACTAAATAGTAATTGTCTTACTTACTGGACAGGTCGTACAGTACTTACCTTGACTTCTGAATATGAACAATGCTTCATATAATGCAGTATAGGCCTATGGTTATACAGTATATATATATATATATATATATAATATATATATATATATTTTTTTTTTTTTTTCCATTTGAAACAAATACTTCATTTGTGGAAGAAGTTCATAATATACGGTACTTTAAAGTGCATTGTGCTAGTAGGCCTACACTGGTACGATACCGGAAGTCTAGTAGTGTAGCTATTTTATTTGTAATGTATTATTGCAGTACGGTACAGTTGCCTATATTATAGCAACCTGTTCAGTATGACATTGTCAATTGTACTTGTAGGCTACCGATATGTAATTGAACAACATTGACTAATATTGTGCTAATTCTATAATGTAATTGTTATGCCCTGTTTTTCTACAGGTTTAACTTGGGTAATGTGAGTTCTAATTGACTGGGTATAGAAGGCTGCATGCACAATACAAGATATGAGGAATAGAGAACACAAAGAAACACATGGTAGCAAGTTACACGATCACGTTTATTAATATACCACTGCAGAATACTTGTGTAAGACAATATAATAGAATGGAACAACACTAGCATAAGTGGATCTGGATGGAGCCTAGTCTCCCACTTCCAACGTTCAGGTATTAATCTTCTGATCACTGGCTTTGATTTAACAGGTTTATATACCGAAGACCATCAATGTTACTTATAGATTCCTATTCACTGTTAGATTTATTACTGGTAGCTCTGGTGCACAAGTAGTAGTTCACAGACTAGATTAGACACGCGTATTTTAGAGCACGGGAATTCTAGTAACCTCAGGGGGTACTGATCTAAGTTTTATATCCTTGTTTCAGAAATACATAGAACGCAAATCAGTGGGCGAACGTTAGATATCACAAGAGTTTTAATATCTGAATAAGGTAATTACGAGAGTCAAGGTCGCCTGTTAATTAATGAGCACTGATCGCTTAGTACGTCCCAAATGGAATGGTTAAGTCTGTATTACACTGGGCAAGGTCTTAGCCACTTCGTAGAAATATTTAATTAGTGAAATCTCTAAACAGCACAGTAAGATGTAGTACTGCTAAAGAGAATCTTGGGTAGTATCTGATGGGTCTGGTCCTGGTTATCTTGCGTCCATGATGTTGGGGGCTAACGACTGGTTCCGCGGCCGTCCAGGGTGTCCATATGTGTGAAGTTCTTAAATACGTGGGCAGGTCCTTCTATCCAAATCTGCCACGGAGTCTGCCGGCTCTGGGATCTCACTCCGGAACAACACAAGGGCAGAGCTAGAGGTTAACTGCAGGGTAGTGACCACTGGTTGGTGTCTAGCTTTCAACTGATTTGACTGGGGGCGGGAGTTAGATTTATAGGCTCGGTTCTGGACCCTGTAGACAGTAGGGATCTCGAGTCTTATGAACTTAATTGAGCTCTCAATAGAAATGGAGACTAGGTAAGATGGTATTTACTGTTGTGGCACAGGGCTATAGGAAGCCTTTATATTTTCATATAACTGAGCCTTAGTAAGAGGTACTATTTTGGCTATACTGGACGTATTTAGGGGAGAGAGACTGGATCTACTTTGCGAGGAGGATGGGGACAGCTGTGATAGGAACGTCTCTCTAGATTGTTCAATCTTCATTCTATGGTATAGCTGAGGTGCTAATTTAGTGATCAGAGCATGCAAGAAAGGTAAATGGTTTATTGTGAGTTAATAGAGGTTAGTAAAGGTGTTAGTCATTCATGGTTAGTTCATTGATAGGAAGAATTCCTGTGCTACCTGGCAATGACTCGAAAGTCAAAACAGGGGCCAGGTATACCTCCGCGGGGGTGGGGGTCTCCCTCCTCGGGTGGGCAAAAAAGGGGGAGCTGGGCGCCCTCTCTCTGTGAACGTCGTCCGGCGGCTGTGGCTAGGGGCTTGCCATATCACCAGTGTTTATAATAACCCTCTGTGTATGAGACAGATGTGGGTGTCTTTAATACCAAAACCGAAGGTGCCTTAGCTAGCTGGTTTTACTCGGTTGGTTGTTAATTGTAGAGTTTGCTGGATGTGGTGGAGACTGGGTTGCTAACTCTGCCACATTTATCTGGAAGTATGGCAATATAAGTTAGTAACTGGCGGGGCGGCTAGCCTCGCACCGACGACCATTGGGTGCAGGGTTGTGAATGTGTTGTAAGAGAATAGATGGCATGCAAGGGGCTAGTAAAGTTCTAATGTTGTTCTGGCCTACTAAGTGAAGGTAGGCTGGATAGGAGTATATATATAAAAGGTTGGAGAGCGTTAGCAACGGACAATTCAAGGATCTTCAAGAGGTATGAGAGAGAGGCTAGGTCGGACAAGAGTCGAGAAGCGCGGGAATTCTTAATGAGAGGGGGGGAGAGTTCAAGGGCTACAGGGAAATTTTGCCCCTAAGGTCCCTGGGCGTGGGGGTGGCATTAGGCTACACTTGATATGGAAAGTTTGAAAAGGCAGTAGAATACGTTAGCCAAAATATGCTACCGGGGAATGCAACTATGGGGTGGTATATGAGTCTGGAAAAGATAGAGTTATGTGATCAGTCCGAGGGTTATGGATACTATTAGTTGGTCCTGGGAACTGCGTTTTCTATTAAATATAAATATAAATATCAACAACAGCGGCAGTTCGTAGGGGTACTTGGTTATTGTTTCGGGGTACTTAAGACAGATACTCCCCCCTTGCCACATGACTCGTTGCCGCCGTTTGGGGGCTTCCGGGCTTGTAGGTGGGGCGGCCAAGGTTCTTGGCCGCTCTCCCTATCACCTCCAACTAATGTCATGTCCTTTTCTTTCTCCTCCTTTCTAGTTTTCGTTTTTCCCTCTTCCGCTTTCTCCTGGGGCTGCCATCCGAGACCGGTCTCCCACCCTTGAACTTTTGTGGTCCCGTCCCTCCCTTCCCTTCCGGTTGACTTCCCTGTTTGCTTCCTTCCTTCTCTAACTGCTTCGGAGGTTCTAGTTTCCTTCGGGCTTCGCCTTGGTGTCTCTGATCACTGCTGAGTTGGCAGAGTCCACCAGGCGACAGGTGCTGCCGGCGAGGGCTCGCAAGGCTCGTTGCTGGAGGATAAGCACTATAGGGATGCTTTGGGGTTTCTGACTCTCTTCTCTCTTCCCAGTGAGTGTGTCCGGTGACTACGCCGGCCCCATTCTCCATGGGACAAAGCTGCAGGACAAATGCCCGGGTTGTACAAGGTCCCTCGCTCAAAGCCGAGACCTGTCCCATCTCAATTGGCCGCATTCTGGGTTTCGTGGCCCTGCGGAGGTCTTTCTCCCTTTCGTTGCCAGGGGCACCTGGTAACCGCAGTATCTTCTTCCGTGCTTTACCCCCTTTTCTCTTGTTATGGTGACGACTTATGCTTTTTTCCCTGTTCTTCCCTGTTTATGGCTTCTGCTTTAGTGGTTCCGGTGAGTGAGCCCCTTGTGGCATGCAGCCTGCCACTTGGGGGTCTGTTGTCTGGCTGTCAGTCCGGTTCACCGCGGGAGCACGGTGAGTCGGGGATGGTTTTGGGTGCTCTCGACCGGCCCGCTGAACTATCCCTCGGTCGTCGCTCGTCCCTCTCGTCCATTACCGTTCCGAATCCTTCTCCTACCCTTCCGTCTTCGTCACGTCTTTCTCCGCCCTCCACTACCCAGGATTTCATCTCCTCTCCTGTAGTTATTTCTGCGTCTTCCTCTTCTTCCTCTTCTCCCTCTAGTCTTGTCACCCTCGACCCTTTTCTGCCCTCCCTCCCTCGTTCTCTTTCCTCTTCTTCTCCAGTTTCGTCCTCTTCTCGTCCTCGCTCCTCGGTCCTCCCTATGTCCTCTCTCTTTGCACCTCCTTCCTTTACTAAGTTTTTCTCCATCCCTGCTTCTGCGCCTCTAGCCGGTGATGACCTCCTCTTCCACCTGCGTCTCCTTCAGCAGGTGGGAAAGGACGTCACCTTCCACTCCCGCCATGATGCCTCCCGTCTTGTTACCGTCCAAAACGAACTTCAGGCTACTGCTATGTCCTCTTTCGTCGATTGTTCTGGCACCCCCATCCCGGCTCAAAAAGATCAACGACTCAACTCCTGTACAGGGACTGTCCTGATCCCCGCTTCCATCCGTCTCGGGGGTCGTCCTTTCGCGGATTGCGCCGACCTCGTCAAGGACATCGTTGTCGCTCAAGACCACAAGGTGGTTAGTGTGGTGTGCTACACTATCCCT
Source organism: Lithodes maja (assembly GCA_037953745.1). Lineage (NCBI taxonomy): Eukaryota > Metazoa > Arthropoda > Malacostraca > Decapoda > Lithodidae > Lithodes > Lithodes maja. Next base: position 108,237 of record JBAKBP010004611.1, read on the forward strand.
CCTCGCGACCTTCGCCGCCATCCCGCTAACATTGCCAAGATCTCTTTTGATGGACTTTCCCTTCCTGCCCATGTTATTGTCGGTGGTACTCGCCTCCCCGTGACTGCGTCTCTTCCCCGTCCACTCCAGTGTCGCAGCTGCTGGCGTTTCGGCCACCCGGCTAAGTTCTGCCGTACAGCCGCTGAGTGCCCACTCTGCCCGCGCTGTGCGCAGTCCGGACATGCCGTTGGCGGATGTCAGTCAACGTCCCAGTTCTGCCTTAATTGCCGCGGGTCTCATTCGGCCGACTCTAAGATTTGCCCCGTTCATCTGTTCGAGTCTGAGGTTGCTGTCCTCAAAGCGAGACACGGCCTTACGCTCACCGCAGCCCGCCAAGAGGCTCGTCGCTTGGGCTTCACCCCTCAGTCGTTTTCCAAGACTCTGTCTCCTCCCTCCTCTTCTTTGCCTCCCTCTGCCACGCCCCCCCCCTTTTCTGGTTCCTCGGTTCCTTCCACCGCCTCCGCTCCCTCCGTACCCCCGGTCGCACCAGTTTCGTCATCTGCCTCCCTTCCTTCTACCGGTGCTTCTCCTGGATTTTCTCCTTCCTCCTCTTCGGTCTCCTCCGTTCGTCCTTCCGTCTCTTCCTTTTCTGTCCCTTTGTCTAACACTTTCTCTGTTCTCAGTCCTTCTCCTACTTCTGCCCCTTCCTCTTGCTCTCTTCCTTGTTCCTCCTCTTCTAGTCTCCCTCCACGCTCTCACCGTTCCAAGCCTCCCCCCCGTTCTCCGTCATCTTCCTCTTCTAGTCGCCCCAAATCTCCTCCTCGCTCTAAACTTCCCTTCTCCTCTACCAAACGGGCTCCTGTGCTCCGTTCTTCCTCGCCCGCTTCCTCTTTTAAACGTAAGGGTGGTCTCCGTGATGTGCGGTGCTCCAGTCCCTGCGAGAAGAAGAAGAAGTCGCCTCCTTCTCCTTCTGTTTCCCTTTCTCCTCTCTCCGTCCAGTCTCCTCCTCCTCCTGTCCCTGCATCCCTAGATTTCTCCTACGAAACCCTACCTCAGATTGACGAATTTATCCGTTCTTCCCACCCCCCACCTTCTACTGTTCACGCCGAAGTTCATCCTACCCCCTCTTCTCTCCCCCCTACCCCTCTCCCGCCTTCCCCTCTCCCGCCTTCCCCTGCCCCGTCCTCTTCCTCCACTCCCCCTTCTGGCCTTCCTCCGGGCCCTCCTCCTCTTCCTCCTCCTGACCCTCCCCCTCTTCCTTCTCCTGCCCTTACTCCCTCCTTCTCTTCCCACCCGCCGTCCGTCCTTCCTCCCTCTTCCGGCCCTCCTCCTTCCTCTCCTCTTTCTCTGTTAGACCTCCCTATGCCCCCCGGTTTCCAGTCTTCCCCTTCAACGTCTTCTCCAATTCCTGCTCTTATTTCCCATCGTTAGCCTCTCTTGGCTATATTTTCCACCCACGGTGTTACCTGTATTTTGTAAATATGTTGTATATAGTGTTCGTCTTTTCTTCCCTCTTGTATGCGTTTTCTTTTTATTCTTTTTTGTCTTTAATTTTTTTTTCGCCCATCCGACTTTTCATTGTTGTGCATAAGTGTGTATTCTTCCCTTTCTTTTTTTGTTGGCTTTTGCCTCCTTTTACTTCTCCACGTTATCCTCATTCACCTTTTCTTAGTTGTACATAAGTGTGTGTGTTTTCCTTTATTGTTATTTGTGTATATTTCTTTCCTATGTGTGTCCTTCCTCTTTTTCTGTGCGGTCTTATTTTCGGTGGCTTTTGCCTCCTTTTATGGTTTTCTTTTGTCTGTTTTCGTTGTTTTTTCGTCCTTTAGTCTCCTCTTAGTTTCTTTTTTCTTTTTCTTTATTTATGTCCATTTTGCAGTGGAATCTTCGTAGTCTTAATGCTCAAAGGATTGACTTAAGTTTTCTTCTTTCTCTTCACTCCCCTAAGGTCGTTTGTCTTCAGGAGACTCGTCTTTTCTCTTCTCCTGTTCCCTTTCCTCATTACTCTTTTTATAGTTCTCCCCACTCTCTCCATGATACTTGTCTTCTTATTCATCGTTCTGTCCCTTTTGAAGAGCTGTCCTTTTCTACTAATTTCCCTTGCACCTTTGCTAGGGTCTATCTTGACCGCTGGTTGACAGTGGTTTCTGTATATTTGTCGCCTTCTCTTCCCATCGATTTTTCCGAATTCTCCGGGATTTTATCTAAGTTGCCCACTCCATTCTTAGTCCTTGGTGATTTTAATGGTCGGCACACCTTGTGGGGTGACAATGTTATTTCGCCCCGGGGTCGTCGGCTTGAACCTTTTCTCTCGGCCCGTAATCTTTTTATCCTTAATTCTGGTACTCCTACTCATTTTGATGCTCGGACTCGTACGTTTTCCTGTATCGATCTTTCCCTGTGTTCCCCTTCAGTTTCCCTTGATTTTCATTGGTCAGTTCTCGAGAATTCTCACAATTCCGACCATTTTCCCATTCTCCTTTCTCTGACTACCTACTCTCCTACTCCTAACTCCCCTCGTTGGTGCTTCCAGCGGGCGGACTGGTCTTCTTTCGCTTCCCTTACTGTTCCTTCTTTGCTTCCTCCTCCTTTCTCGTCGGTCCGTGTCATGCTCTCGTTTTTTCTGGATCTGGTTTTCGGTGCTGCTTTGCCATCCATTCCCCGGACGTCTCGCCCTTTCTCGTCTAAATGCGTCCCTTGGTGGTCTCCTGAGTGTTCCAGGGCCCTCCGGGTTAAACGGGCGGCTTGGAAAAGTTTTCGCCGTAAGCGTCTCACCCCTGCTTCTCAGGAGTAATTTTTTCTCTTTCGTCGTGCGTCTGCTCTTTTCCGTCGTACCACCAAAGCCGCTAAACGCCGGAGTTGGGAGTCCTATGTTTCTTCTATTACGTCTCGCACTCCTGTCGCTTCGGTTTGGAAACTTATTCGTAAGATCTCTGGTAAACATCTTCCCTTCCGTGCTCCAGTCCTCCGCATTGATGGTGTTTCTGTGGCAGACTCCGAAACAATTGCTGATCGATTGGGCTCGTACTTTAGCTCCGTTAGCAGTGGTTCTCACCTCTCTGCTGAGTTTCGCTCGCTTAAAGTCGTTGCGGAAAGTACTCCAATTACTTTTAGTCTTTCCTCTGACGAATCCTATAATGCTCCTTTTTCCTCAACTGAGTTACGCACCGCTCTCCGTGCCTGTAAGAACACTTCTGAGGGTCCTGATGGTTTTTTTTTTTTTTTTTTTTTTTTTTTTCTATGTGATTGAGGGAGGCAAAAGGCATAACTGCCTATAGCGAGTGCCTCCCCCATAGTTGAAAGAGTGACAGGGCCAAAATCAAGGGACGTTCGAGCCAAAATGCCTGGACACACGGAGTTTGAAGCAATTTAAGTCATAGGAAGAGGGAAATCCATTATCTCATGCTCAAACATCTTTCTTCGCAAGCTCTGGTCTTCTTGTTAGCTCTCTATAACAAGATTTGGTCTTCTGGTGTTTTCCCTCCCTCTTGGAGTACTGCCCTGACCATACCTTTTCTTAAACCTGGCAAGTCTGGGTTCTCCCCACAGGACTATCGCCCTATTGTCCTTACCAGTTGCCTGTGTAAACTCTTTGAACGTATGATTAACGCTCGTCTCATGTGGGTTCTTGAGTCGCGCCATTTGTTGTCTTCTTCCCAGTTCGGGTTCAGACGTGCTCGTAGTACGCTTGACCCCCTCCTTCGCTTGGATTCTTATATCAGGACGGCTTTTGCTCGTCGTCAAACTGTCATTGCTGTTTTTTTCGATCTCGAAAAGGCCTATGATTCTACCTGGAAGTACCACATTTTGCGTCAGCTCCGTTCTTGTGGCATTTACGGTAATCTAGGAGTCTTTATTCAGAATTTTCTTTCTTCTCGGTCCTTTCGTGTCAGAGTCGCTTCCCACTTGTCTCGTCTTTACCCTCAGTTGGAAGGTGTCCCTCAGGGTTGTGTCCTGAGTACCGTCCTTTTTCTCATTGCTATCAACGGTATCGTGTCTTCTCTTCCTGTCGGGGTTCGGTCTTCCTTGTATGTCGACGACTTTGCGATTTACGCAGCCGACTCAGATATTGCTGCTTTACGTCTTTTTATCCAATCCGCTATTCTGGCTGTTTCTTCATGGGCAACCCGCCACGGGTTCCGTTTTTCCACCTCCAAATCCTGCGCGATGTCCTTTACTCGTTGCCATTCTATTCCTCATCCTCCTCTTACTCTTTATGGTACTGCCCTCCCTTATCGTTCCTCTACTACTTTTTTGGGTCTTACTTTTGATTCTCGTCTTAATTGGTCCGCTCATGTTTCTTCTCTCAAGGTTGCTGCCTTACTCCGCCTCCGCCTTCTTCAGTCCTTGTCCCACCTCACTTGGGGTGCTGATCGAGCGCTTCTTCTTCGGCTTCATACGGTTCTTGTCCTCTCTAAGTTGGATTATGGCTGTCAAGTTTACTCTTCAGCCTCTGATTCTGTTCTCCATGCTCTTGATTCTGTTCATCACTCTGGTCTTCGTCTTGCCCTTGGTGCTTTTCGTTCCTCTCCTGTTGAAAGCCTCTATGCTGAGTCTGGTTTCCCTTCTCTTTATCGCCGTCGGGCTCTCCTGTCCCTTCGTTCTTACGCTCGCCTTCAACAATTCCCATCTTCACACCTTTCCCTTCCCCCTTCGGTCGTTGCTACTTTTTCGTCTCGCCCCCGTCTTGGTTCTCCGTTTTCTGTCCGCATGCTCTCGCTGCTCGCATCGTGCTCTTTCCCTGTTTCTAACGTCCTCCCTTTCCGCTTTTGCTCTTTTCCCCCCTGGCTTTTCCCTCGTCCTTCGGTTTGCCCTTCCATCCTTCCTTGTTCCAAGTCCTCTACTTCTCCCCTCGTTCTTCGGTCTCGTTTCTTAGATCACCTCTCTCTTCACGCTACAACCACTCCTGTGTTTACTGATGGCTCCAAGACGTCGGTAGGCGTGGGGTTTGCCGTCCTTTTTCCCACTTGCTCGTATCAATATTCTTTACCTCCCGTTGCCAGTATATTAACTGCTGAACTTTATGCTATTTTTATTGCCCTCCGTTTTATGTGTTCCTTCCCCTCCTCGTCCTTTACTTTGTTCTCTGATTCTCTCAGTGCTCTACTTCTCTTACAGTCCTCCCCTGCTCTACACCCTTTAGTTCTTTCCATTCAGGACTGGCTTTTCCGCCTTTCCGTCCGCAAAAAGCTTGTTCGTTTTTGCTGGGTTCCCAGTCACGTTGGCGTTTGCGGTAATGAGCGGGTTGATTGCCTTGCTCGTTCTGCTGCCGTGCGGGGTACCCGCTCCTCACTTGCTGTCCCGGCCTCTGATTTCTTCCCTGCCTTGTCCAGGTTTCTTTGGTCGAGGTGGCAGACTCAGTGGTCCGCTCTCTCCGTTAATAAACTTCGTTCTGTCAAACCGTCCGTTTCTGGGTGGTCTGATCCCTCCCACCGTAATCGCCGTTGGGAGACGGCTTTGGCCCGTCTCCGCATTGGCCACACCAGACTTACCCATTCGTTTTTAATGTCCCGTTCTCCTCCGACTCTTTGCTCGCGCTGTACCGTTCAGCTTTCTGTCTCCCATCTTTTCCTCGATTGCCCCTTATTTTCCGTTGCCCGCACGCGTTTCTTCCCTTTTCTGGCTTTCCTCCGCCGGCCGCCATGTCTTGCAGATTTTCTTTCTGAATCTCCCTCGTTTTCTATCTCCCGTATTATGTCCTTCCTTCATCATGTTCGAGTTCTCGATGATATTTAGTTAACTTCCTTCCCGTCTTTACCTATTTCGTGCCATATGGCCTTTGTCGCCTGGTGCGTTGACTTCATTAATGTATGTAAGACAGATACTGGTAACCAGGTTATCTTATACAATCTCTGGTTGGGGTAAGAGGTGTAAGACACGAAGTAAATTGGCGTAGTGTGGGCTGTGGATACGAAGGAGGCAAGGGGAAGACGTATGACAATTGTGGAAAGTAAATGGAAAAAGGTGAACACAATGGCGGATAAAAATACTTAACCTAAGGATTGCATACATAGATTTATGGGGCGATGGGTATTCATAAAGCTTAGTCTGGCAAGACAAGATGTTAGGGAATGTTAATATTAATACTTAGTTACTAGAGGAACAATGCAAGGGGCGACTGAGCACGGGTTACATATATCTATACTCGTCATGGAAAATGGTATACGAGGTCTAGGGACAATCGTGGGTGTTTTAACTTCTAAAATATATAACATCTACTTCTCGGATGCAAGAACATACATGGATATAATTATGGCTGTCTGATGTGTTGGCATTGGCTCAACGTCGGGACAGGGCATGGTTGTTTTTAATATGAATGTATATTCCTGTTCATCATCTTTGTAGCAAGGACAGTGCCGCTATGTCGTATCAATGCTGGTGGCAGTTAATATTATAGACTTAGTTACTAGAGGAACAAATGCAAGGGGCGACTGGGCAGTGGGCACGGGTTACATATATCTATACTAGTCATGGAAAATGATATAAGAGGTCTAGGAACAAACGTGGGTGTTTTAACTTCTAAGATATATATAAAATCTACTTCTCGGATGTAAGAACATACATAAATATTATTATGGCTGTCTGATGTGTTGGCATTGGCTCAACGTCGGGACAGGGCATGGTTGTTTTTAATATGAATGTATATTCCTGTTCATCATCTTTGTAGTTAGGAGTGTAGGACACGAGGGGGTTAGTGTACATGAGGTGTGGAAAAATGGTCAGTTTAGAAAAGGTAAAGGTGCGGCCATGAGCTGCTTAGCCCTGTGGGCTTGGGCCTGTCTGAAATGGCTGGCTCGGTCAGCTGGTCCTTTCGTTCTGTGGACCTTTCTTTTGGTGTTTCTGTGTGGTGTTCGTTCGTGGCTTCTGTGGTGGGCTTCTCATTCTGGGGCATTTTAGTAATGAATCCTTGAATTATACTGTAGGCTACAGTAATTATGTTACACAAAGTATGATTGATGGAGATAACGTTAGTCTTACCAAGTTCTGTAATGAAAAATATTACTAAGGCTTGACCCTTTCATGATTCATCCTTCTTTATGTATTGTAGTAGCAGGGTGTCAAACCAGAGCCATATGGTTTGAAAACTTGAAAGAATGAGAAGGAAGACAAGAAAATTATCACTAAATAGCATTGTTTGGGCTGTTTTATCACTTGCAAATACACAATAAGAACTATACATCTTGAGTTCATCCTTGCACATGCAATAATATAGACTAATATAACTGGACTCTGCTATCGTTACGATTTGAAACCCCAAGCCCCAAGCGGCTCGCTTGGTGTAGTGACTAGCGTCTCGGACTTCCACCCAGAAGGCCCGGGTTCGCGCCCACGCTCGGCGCATTAAAGATTTTTCACAAGCACTGAGTCGTTACCATCCCTCATGAGCAAAGGGATGGGGTAGTAGTACAGGACCCCAATGGAAATACGCCTAATCGGCCTTATTGAGCTATCCTTAGCTAGCTTAGCATGCGCTAGCTTTAAGAACTATTATTATTATTATTATTATTAATTGTAGGATAGGGTTCACCAATTATTTAAAAAGGTTCTTGTTGCAGTTTTTTGTTGAGTAATGTGTGTGTTATGATACATTATATTAATTATCTAGGCCTATGGTCCCCATTTCTATAGCATGGCCCTTAATTCCCTTTGCACTGTTGCACAACAGTCCTATAGATGGCTATATCATCAGTTATTCTGGAAAGCCACACTGTGGTATAGCTTAAACAAAAGTTAAAAATACCGGTACCTGTATGAACAAGTAGAACATATATTATTTTCTTTTACATACCGGCACTGTATTCGGTGTATATAATTGGAAAGAAATAAGGGTAATAAAAATGCAGTATCAGATTTCACTAGAGTATCTCATTCATTCATGACTCATAGGCCCTATCCATATTACCGTATATTGTGTTCATAAAATCCAAAAAAAGTTTGGAAAGGATGTAGTATCTTGGTGTAATGCCCTTTTTTTTTTTATTACTCTGTACGCTCGCGATCACGTTCCCGTCCAATCTATTTTGACTTGTGAGATAGAATAATAGGCTGAAGGAGGCTTTCCCCCCCAGTCCTAACCCCCCCATGACTTATTGTCATTATCATATATTATATTGCCAGCAGGTGGCAAATAAAAAGTCAAAATACTGTAGACGGGAACGTAACAGCGAGCGTACCGGTACAAGTATTGTAAACAAAGCTGGCGATATACCCGATTACTACATCCTTCCCAATAATATACATACGGTACTGCACTGTTACCAGTAAATACGGTATGTCCCAGGATAGCCCATACCATAATATATTTCCTTAATATTTCAGTACAGGTCATTTCCAAAAAAAAATCTAGATAACATGAAAATAATATATTTTTTTACAGTGTATCTGAGCCAATTCAATACCTAGAAAAGCCACAAAATGGCCTCTGACACCTTAAAATGTCAAAAATTTCCGGGGGGGCATGCCCCCGGAGCCCCCTAAAGCTCGCGCCTACGGCGCTCGCGATTCGTCCGTGCAATAGGCTAATGCTACTCAACTTCAGAAAAATAGTGCTACCCACTCCAGATTTATTTGCTTTGACACCCTGCCCCCATCCCTACCCCTATTTACCCCATCCCTACCCCTCTTCACCCCCATCCCTACCCCTCTTCACCCCCATCCCTACCCCCTTCCCTACCCCCCTTCACCCCCCATCCCTACCCCTCTTCACCCCCATCCCTATCCCCCTTTAACCCCCATCCCTACCCCTCTTCACCCCCATCCCTATCCCCCTTTAACCCCCATCCCTACCCCTCTTCACCCCCATGATCCCTACCCCATTCACCCCCATGATCCCTACCCCCTTCACCCCCCATCCCTACCCCTCTTCACCCCCATCCCTACCCCCCTTCACCCCCCATCCCTACCCCTCTTCACCCCCATCCCTAGCCCCCTTTACCCCCATCCTCCTCCTCCTCCTCGATTTGTATATAACTAAAATCAATCTCTCATCACTTATTCTTTCTCTGTGTCCACATCACTGTAAGGGGGTGGTGCTTGTATTTTTGTTTATATATATACATCTCATTTAGCCTTTTTGGTCTATTAATTCATTTATTCCTTTATTTCTTAGTTTCCTCGCTAGACCTCCATCGAGCTTAAAAAACACCCCCTAGACCCCCTTTCAATATAAATATGTACATTTTTCGGTAGAAAAATGTCACGGCCAAAGGCTGTTCCCTTCTAAAATTACAGGCTCACTATCGTTCGCCAGGAAAAAATCGACATCTAAATGGCACGAAAGGTCTTAATAGTGACAAAACAATTGGGCGAAAGGTCTCACAATCGCCAAACTAATGGAACGAACTTCTTAAAAGCTCAAAACTAATATACTAAACATGAGGGAGAAGGGGGTCCAGAAAAAGCGACTACCTCCCCCTTAACCCCAAGCAAGCTAATTTTGTACATTTTTCGATAGAAATATTTCTCCGGCGAAGCCGGCTTTCTCCGTACAATGCTGGCTTGCTATCGCTCGCCAGGAAGATAGCGACACCTGGATGGGGATAAACGTCTTAAAACAGTTACCTGAATGGGGCCGAATGGATACAAGCCAGGGAAAGAGAGAAAAGGAGAGAAAGATAAAAAAAAATCCGGTGACCCCCCCCTTATTAAATTTTCCTGAGCCCACTTCTGAGACGCCTTGAGATCCCTCCACACGCACCTCTGAGCTACTACTACGGTACTCTTAAGGGGAGATGGGTTGTTTCCTGAGCCCACTTCTGAGACGCCTTGAGATCCCTCCACACGCACCTCTGAGCTACTACTACGGTACTCTTAAGGGGAGATGGGTTGTTTCCTGAGCCCACTTCTGAGACGCCTTGAGATCCCTCCACACGCACCTCTGAGCTACTACTACGGTACTCTTAAGGGGAGATGGGTTGTTTCCTGAGCCCACTTCTGAGACGCCGAGATCCCTCCACATGCACCTCTGAGCTACTACTACGGTACTCTTAAGGGGAGATGGGTTGTTTCCTGAGCCCACTTCTGAGACGCCTTGAGATCCCTCCACACGCACCTCTGAGCTACTACTACGGTACTCTTAAGGGGAGATGGGTTGTTTCCTGAGCCCACTTCTGAGACGCCTTGAGATCCCTCTACACGCACCTCTGAGCTACTACTACGGTACTCTTAAGGGGAGATTGGTTGTTTCCTGAGCCCACTTCTGAGACGCCTTGAGATCCCTCCACACGCACCTCTGAGCTACTACTACGGTACTCTTAAGGGGAGATGGGTTGTTTCCTGAGCCCACTTCTGAGACGCCTTGAGATCCCTCCACACGCACCTCTGAGCTACTACCGTACTACGGTACTCTTAAGGGGAGATGGGTTGTTTTTCTTGTCCCTCTTTCTTGTCATGTTTTGCCACATTAGTTTTCAGATTTGATGACGTTCGGCCCATTAGTTGGGTGATTTTAAGACCTTTCGCCCCATTTCTGTCAATATTAAGACCTTTCCTGCCATTTAGGTGTCGATTTTTACCTGGCGAGCGATAGCGAGCCTGTAATTTTATGAGGAAACTGCCTTCGGCCGGGACAGTTTTCTACCGAAAAATGTATCTCGAATTGGGGTTTTTGGGGTATTAGTTTTTAGCTTGATGGAGGACTAGGAAGCAAACTTAAAAACTTCCCTTTAAACTACCAGATTCCTGAATGATATAGGCTACTTTACATGATGAAGAGGTAGGCCTGTTTTGTTTTCTGGATTGTGTAGTGCACGGCAGTTAGACAACATTAAGGGGATGTTTCCACTTGAGGGATATTTTTCTGAACCCCTTTCTCCCTCATGTTTAGCCCCATTGCTTTTGCGATTTTAAAACTTTCACCCCATTAGTTTGGCGATTTTTTAAACCTTAGCCCCATTTCTGTCAATTTTAAGACCTTTGGTGCCATTTAGGTGTCTATTTTTTCCTGTCGAGCGATAGCGAGCCTGTAATTTAAGAGGGACCGGCCTTTGGTCGGGACATTTTTCTACCGAAAAATTTACAAATCTATCTTGAAAAGGGGTCTAGGGGGTGTAATTTTAAGCTTGATGGAGGTCTAGGGAACAAACTAGAAACCTCCCCTTAATGCAGCACAAGTCTAGAATGTGTCTGAGAACGAAATTATGACATCTGAATAATTTAGATTTTGAACAATGGATCACTGTCGCACCTAGGTAATAACGGTTTAAGGGGATGTGGGTTTTTTTTTTAAGATTTTAAGACGTTCGACTAAATTTTTTGGCGATTTTATGACTTTACACTCAATTTGGAACAGTGTGCGAAAAACGGAATTTGAAGGTAAATACGGGGAAGAGCAAGGTTATGGTCTTCGAAAGGGGTGAAGTCACAGAGTGTGAGGTGAAGCTGAACGGTCAGGCTATGGAGATCGTCAACTCTTTTAAGTATCTGGGCAGTGTGTTGAGTAAAGATGGGACTATGGATGAAGAGGTGCGGGAGAGGGTACAACAGGGGAAGAGGGTTGTAGGAACGCTAAAAGCAGTAACAAGAAATAGGGTGGTCAGTATGGAAGTGAAGAAGTCCTTGCATGACAGTGTGGTAATCCCGACACTGACTTACGGAAGCGAAGCATGGACGTTGGTTGAGAGACTCAGACCAAGAGTGAGAGCAGTGGAAATGAATTACTTAAGGAGTGCGTGCGGAGTTACATGGAGGGATAGACAGACTAATGAGGAAGTAAGAAGGAGGTGTGGTGTGGGGGTAGATGTGCTGGAAAGTGTGAAAAGGAACAACTTGAGATGGTTCGGCCATATGGAACGTATTGAAAGCGAGAGAATGACTAAGAGGGTGTACGAGAGCGAGGTGGAGGGACAGAGGGGGAGAGGTAGACCGAATATGAGGTGGAAGGATGGAGTGAGGAACTACATGAACGAAGGCAGTGCTGGTTGGGGGGAGGGGCGTCGACTGACTGGGGACAGAGGTGCATGGGGGCGGTTCGTTCGTGGCCACCCCTTCGGGGATCACGGCGTCAGGCAATAGATAGATAGATACACTCAATTTCGGTCCCAATTTTAAGACCTTTCGTCATTTAGGTGTCTATTTTTTTTTCCTGGCGAACGATAGCGAGCCTGTAATTTTAAGAGTAATCGGCCTTCGTCCGGGACATTTTTCTACCGAAAAATGTACAAATTTATCTTGAAAGGGGGTCAAAGGGGTGTAATTTCAAGCTTGATGGAAGTCTAGGAAACGCACTAAAAACCTCCCCTTATATCTCACTATATTGCTCATTGTATCATAGAAATTGGATATATAAATCGAAAAACAGAATTTTTCTCTTCTTTTTTCTCTTTCCCTGGCTTGTATCCATTCGACCCCATTCAACCAACTGTTTTAAGACTTTTATCCCCATCCAGGTGTCGATTTCTTCCCGGCGAGCGATAGCGAGCCAGCATTTTATGGAGAAATCCGGCTTCGCTGGAGAAATTTTTCTATCGAAAAATTTACAAATTTAGCTTGCTGTCAAAACAATAATATATATATATATATATATGCTGGCTCGCTACCGCTCGCCAGGAAAATATTAACACCTGGATGGGGGTAAACGTCTTAAAACAGTAGGCTTAATGGGGCCGAATGGATACAAACCAAAGAGAGAGGGAGAGAAAGAGAAAAGACGCAAGGTGGGTTCCCTTAAAGTAATGGCCCTTTTAAAATTGCCTCTATTTCAACCATCTGGTACCATCTTCACTCTGCACATTCTAACTCCGGTATCACACGAGAGCTTTTATAGTCAACATTTATCCTCAACACTGGTCTGGCAGCTTATGAGGTCAACATTTACAATATTTCGGTCACCTAAATTAATCGATCATCAGTCTAGCTTCCGATACCAGGGCAAAATACTTCAGAAATGTTGCCAGAAAAATGTTGATTATCGAATGTTGACTATAAAAGCTCTCGTGTGATACCGGCTTAACCCCTTCTGCACCGGAGACTTCTTTTTAGCTTTATTCTGGCTAATATTAGACGATTTCACTCCGTTTAAGGGGACATGGGCCGGTTTTGTGATCGCTCTTTTTCCTCATGTTTACCCCCATTAGTTTTCAGATGTTAAGATGTTTGCCCCATTAGTTAGTCGATTATAAGACCTTTCGCCCCATTTCTTCATCAATATTTAGACCTTTCGTGCTATTCAGGTGTCTATTTTTTCCATGGCGAACGATAGTGAGCCTGTAATTTTGGAAGAACCGGCAGAGATTTTCTACCGAAAAATGTACAAATTAATCTAGAAGGGGGATCTAATGGATGTTTTTTTAAATTTGATGGAGGTCTAGGGAGGAAACTAGAAATTATTTGAATAACTGAATAAATATACCAAAAACCAGCCCCTCTCCCCTTAAAACCAGCCCCTCTCCCCTTAAAAAGGTGTCCATCAATTAAAGGGCATCAAACTATCTCACTTGACCCTATACACTACCACAGATCCTTCTTAAACTGCACAAAATCGTCTCAATGTACCGGTAGCTAGAATAAAATGAAAAAGACGTCGCCGGTACAGAACGGCTTAAGGGAGCCCACATCGCTTATTTCTCTTTCTCTCCCTCTCTCTTTGGCTTGTATCCATTAAGCCCCATTCAGCCTACTGTTTTAAGACGTTTACCCACATCCAGGTGTCAATATTTTCCTGGCGAGCGGTAGTGAGCCAGCATATATATTTTTTTGGTTTGACGGCATGCTAAATTTGTAAATTTTTCGATAGAAAAATTTCTCCGGCGAAGCCGGATTTCTCCATATAATGCTGGCTCGCTATCGCTCGCTAGAAAGAAATCGACACCTGGATGGTGATAAACGTCTTAAAACAGTTGGCTGAATGGGGCCGAATGGATACAAGCCAGGGAAAGAGAGAAAAGGAGAGAAAGCTAAAAAAAAAAAAAAAAAATGTGTCCCCCCTTTAAACTCGCACCCTAATATTTTCCCCGTGATTTCGTAATTGAACAGAAAAGTTGCAAATCAGCAGTTGGTTCAGGTGGAGCAAATTTCTGTGGCAGGAACTCGTAACTTGATAATATTGCGGGGCTCAGGTGTCGGAGTGGAGCGGGAGCGGGTGGATGGAGTGGAATGGGTGAAGTGGGTTTGGAATGGGGTGTAAGGGGTGGAGAATGTGTGGAAGGGGTAGCATGGAGGAAGGGGTGATGTGTGGAATGGGAACTCGTAACTTGATAATATTGCTGGTCTCAGGTGCCGGAGTGGAGCGGTGGTGGAGTGTGTGGATGGGGTGGAAGGGGTGGAGAGTGGGTGGAAGGGGTAACAGCCTAGCAGGGGTGGAGAGTTTGTGGAAGGGGTGGAAGGATTAGCAGGGGTGGAGAGTGTGTGGAAGGGGTCTCAGGGATGAAGAGTTTATGGAAGGGGTGGAAGGATTAGCAGGGGTGGAGAGTTTGTGGAAGGATTAGCAGGGGTGGAGAGTTTGTAGAAGGATTAGAACATAAGAACATAAGAAAATGGGAGTCTGCAAAAAGCCGATCGGCCCATACAAGGCAGATCCCTGTCACACTCAACCCCAATTACAAGGCCCAATTATAGACCCATCTCACTAATACCTTGAGTACTGACCCCACCAAAACGGTCAGAGATTAAACTCAAGATTACGGGGGTCTGCTGAGCGCCGATTGGCCCACACCTGGTAGATCCCCCTCACACCCAACCCATCTCGTCCATATGCCTATCTAATTTTATCTTAAAGCTCCCTATCGTCCTTGATCCCACTATATCACTTGGCAGCCTATTCCACCCATCTGTTACCAAACCAATATTTGCCTATATCTTTTCTGAAACGAAATTTATCTAATTTGAAACCATTTGTAAGAGTTATTTCGCTATCACTGAGCTTTAGTACATTTTTCATGTCTCTTTTATTAATTCCACTAACCCACTTGAATACCTCTATCATGTCACCTCTAACTCTACGTCTCTCTAACGAATGTAAGCCTAATTTCTTCAACCTTTCTTCATACGGAAGATTTCTAATATTATGGATCATTTTTGTCATTCTACGTTGTACTCTCTCCAATGAATCCATGTCCATTCTGTAATAAGGACACCAAAATTGAACAGCATAATCCATATGGGGTCTCACTAATGACAAGTAAAGTTTTAAGATAACATCAGCAGTTCTGTTACTCACACTCCTAGATATGAACCCGAGAATCCTGTTTGCCTTGTTACGAACGCTTATACATTGTTTTCTAGGCTTCAGATAATAATAATAATAATAATAATAATATTTATTCAGTTAGCAATTTACAGAGTTGGTACCACATAGTTTGTTACAAATATGACATGTACCAGCCTTGCATAATTCCAACTAAGGATAGCCCAATAAGGCCGTTAGGCGTATTTCCATTGGGGTCCTTAGATCATTGCTAACAAACACACCTAGATCTTTCTCACAGTCGGATTAGCAGGGGTGGAGAGTTTGTGGAAGGATTAGCAGGGGTGGAGAGTTTGTGGAAGGGGTGGAAGGATTAGCAGGGATGAAGAGTTTGTGGAATGGGTGGTAGGATTAGCAGGGGTGGAAGGATTAGCAGGGATGGAAAGTTTGTGGAAGGGGTGGAAGGATTAGCAGGGGTGGAGAGTTTGTGGAAGGGGTGGAGAGTGGGTGGAAGGGGGTCTCGGGGATGAAGAGTTTGTGGAAGGGGTGGAAGGATTAGCAGGGGTGGAGAGTTTGTGGAAGGGGTGGAGAGTGGGTGGAAGGGATGTTAGGGATGAAGAGTTTGTGGAAGGATTAGCAGGGGTAGAGAGTTTGTGGAAGGGGTAGCAGGGGTACCCCTGCTAATATTTAATTTCTAAACTACCCTCCTTCGGTTTCTATCCCTTCATCTGTGCCTTTGTCTCTCATTTCCTTTCCGGCCGTTCCATAGATGCGGTTGTGGACGGCATTTAATGCTTCCAAAACCCAATTTCTCCATCTTACTACCCGTCCGGAACTCCAGTGGACTATCCCTTATTCTCCAACAATACACAAATCAATCCTTCATCTTCTCTCAATATTCTTGGTGTCTCTTTTTCGTCTGCTTTCACTTGGAAGGACCATATTACCAGTCTTGCTAAGGCAGCCTCCCAGAAGCTTGGCGTGCTCAACTGCCTCAAGGGGTTCTTTACCCCTGCACAGCTTCTTGCTCTGTACAGGGGCACAGTGCGTCCTTAAATTGAGTATTGTTCACATGTGTGGGGAGGATCCTCTCACACCGCACTCCTTGACAAAGTTGAAAGGAAGGCCTTTCATATCATTAACTCCCGCCCACTCACCAACTCTTTGCAAACTCTCTCTATTCGCTGTAATGTTGCATCTCTCTCGCTATTCTATCGTTACTACAATAATCAATGTTCCTCAGAGCTCTCCCAGTGTATACCACCTCGTAGTATATCAGTTTTGCAACACGATCCCACCCCTACTCTGTGCAACTCTCCATCCCTAGAGTGAAACGTTACTCTGTCTTTCTTCTATTCAACTGCCGAGCTCTGGAACTCTCCCAGAATCAATCTTTCCCTCCTCCTATTACTTAAACTGCTTCAAACTCAGTGTGTCCAGGCATTTTTGCTCGAACGTTCCTTGATTTTGGCCTTGTCACTCTTTCAACTATGGGGGAGGCACTCGCTACAGGAAGTTCTGCCTTTTGTCTCCCTCACTGCCGTAAAAAAAGAAAAAAACATAACCTGCCTGCCAACTCCGGTGAACACTTGTAACACAACCCAAAAGTGTAAATAAATAAATAGCGAAGGATTACATAGGCTACCGGTACCCGTGAATTATATTTATATATACAAAACTTTGTTCTCGTAATTTCACGGTTACGAGATTATCTCCGTGCTAGCGACACAAACAGTTAAGGGGGGATGGCCGCATTTATTGGCTCATTTATGTGTGTGTGTGTGTGTGTTTTTTTTTTTTTTTTTTTTTTTTTTTTATAATTACTTTCCTCCCTATACCTGCATCAAGCTTAAAAAACATCCATTAGATCCCTCTACGATATTAATTTTTATATTTTTCGGTAGAAAAATGTCACGGCCGAAGGCCGGTTTCCTCCACAACTACAGGCTCGCTTTCGCTCGCCAGGAAAAAATCGACACCTGAAGGGTACGAAAGGCCTCAATATTGACACAGAAATGAGGCGAAAGGTCTTAAAATCGACAAACTGATGGGACAAACTTCTTAAAATCTCAAAACTAATGGGGATAAGCATGAGGAAGAAAGGGGACAAGAAAAACGGCCAACTCCCCTTTAAAAACGCTGGCCCTAATAATTGTGTTGGCGGGAGTTTGAGTTATGGATGGGCAACAAAATAGTCAGAGTTTTTATATGGAAGGCATTTAGCGAATTGACCACGTGCGAGTTTCAGGCTATGAGGAAGTTGGTGCCGTAGACATTGATATTAAGCAGAATTACCAGCTAAGATGCAGTCTTAGTACATTTATAAATACATTTAATTAAATATCCCATACTTTTTTATCCATCACAAACCTACAATATTATTGCCTTTCCGTTATATATCGATGTCTACAGCTCCAACTTCCTTATAGCCTGAAACTCGCAAGTGGTCAATTGCCCAGATCCCGAAATGTGGGTGTTTTTTAAAAGTTTGATAGAGGTTTAGAGAGCAAACTAAACCCCTTCCTTAAACCATTGAGCCGAACCAGTAAACTATGCTGCACAATACCGTCTGAGCTGCCTTAATATTACTCTAGCTACTAATCGAAGGTTATTATTCAGGTTAAATATGGCCTCCGGCAATTAACAGGCTTCGAACTATCTTGCCTAACCATTTTTACTACCACAGAGCCTTCTTAACAAAATGGCCTAAATATAGGTAGTATAAGAATAACAGACATCGCCGGTACAGAACCAGTAGGAGTATTAAGGGGGGATGGTTCACTTTTCGGGCCATTTTTGCATGTATTCATTATTTTTCTAGTTTCCTCCCTAGACCTCCATCAAATTTAAAAAAACATCCATTACATCCCCCTTCTAGATTAATTTGTACATTTTTCGGTAGAACAATGTTCCGGCCAAAGGCCGGTTATTCCAACATTACAGGCTCAATATCGTTTACCAGGGAAAAAATCGACACCTAAATAGCACGAAAAGTCTAAATATTGACGAAGAAATGGGACTAAATGTCTTAAAATCGACTAACTAATGGGGCAAACATCTTAAAATCTGAAAACTAATGGGGCTAAACATTAGGGAGAAAGTGGTCCAGAAAACCAGACCATCCCCCCTCAACCCCTTCAGTACCTGGGGCGTCCTTTTCATCATATTCTGGCAACTATTAGACTATTTTATACACCCGAGTGTAGTGGTGAAGACGGTAACAGTGAAAGGTCTGGCAGTAACCTTCATTCCAGACAAGACAGGATATTGTGTGGGGGACTCCCGAAGGCCGAGGGGGAAGTGCTGGAAGAAAATAAAGAACACCCAACAAGTAAAGATAAAATACTTAGTTCACAAGAGGAAAAGGGAAGAAAAGGATACGGGTAGAAAATAACGTACCACTACTACTACTACTACTACTATTACTATTACTATTACTTTTTTTTTTCTACTACTACATTGCTTTTTATTTAATATTGTTCATACATTTTATTTTACAAGCATCAGATATTATTATTCTACACCATGCAACTTCAATCCAGTCGCCTCCCTATGCGACCCTCTGCCACTGCTGCCTCGTAGTCCACTTCTGCCACCGTCACTGGTTGTGGTGCAGACAGTCTTGTTCCCCGCAGGCATAGTAGTGCTGATATGAGCAATGAGAAAGATAGACGGCATCTCATCCAGGTTACGATGTGGCTCCTGGGCTGTTGCTTCTTCTGTGTGATGATCTCTGCAAGCCTTGAATAGAAGCACTGGGCCCTGGGTCCCATCCCTCCAGATGTGGTGAAGACTAGTGGGGTAAAGCTGCCATGTTCGAAATTTAAGATCCTTTCACCATATGCCCTGACCTTCTCTTGTTCGTTCCTCTTGTGTGCAGCATCCAGCGACAGCTCTCTGTAGCTATGGGCCATTGGGTCAAATACTCTTATGTCAAAGAGCGCTCGTTGTGCATGTGTCCAAAAACTTGTTGCACTAACGTCCACTCGTGCTTCATTGGATGTGTTGGCCGTCCTGTGCTGCAAGATCTCTCCCTCCAAAGTAATGGGTGATGGTTCGCTCACCACATCTCGACACACCTCCCTCAGCATGTTCGCTGTTACATCTCTTACTTCATCGTGCCTGATGCTGATGAATCCTCCCTTCTTACATATCATGGAGTGGTCTGCACCGTTGTTGGTTCCGCAAACGCATCGATCGGGCAGTCCTTCAATCGGCCAATCATACCTCAGTGCAATAGCATCATTACTACTACTACTACTACTACTACTACTATACAAGACAGTTAAGGGGAGGTATTTAGTTTGTTCCCTAGACCTCCATTAAACTTAAAATTACACCCCCTTGAGTCCCTTTCAAGATAAATTTGTACATTTTTCGGTAGAATAATTTCCCGGCCGAAGGCCGGTTCCTCTTAAATTACAGGCTCGCTATCGCTCGCCAGGATAAAATCGACACCTGAATTGCACGAAAGGTCTTAATATGGGGTGAAAGTTCTTAAAATCGCTAAACTAATGGGGCGAACGTTTTATAATATCAAAAGCAATGGGGCTAAACATGAGGGAGAAAGGAGTCAAGAAAAAAATCCCTCTAGTGGAGATCTCCCCTTAAAGGTTTACGCACAACAACATTAAAGGAGAAACTGTCTGAAAGAGGAAAGGGGAAGATATGCATGCAAAGTTTTAGTCAATTCATTATGCCTATATTCGGTTTCTTTTCAACTGACGGTAAATTTCAAAGTTCCCATCAAGATTTCTCAGTTATTTTGAAGATTTTGTAGTGAAATATGGTGGTCATTATATAAACTTGGTCTTACTATGATGCAGAAACATAGTAGTGTCATATTTTGTAGTGAAATATGGTGGTCATTATATAAACTTGGTCTTACTATGATGCAGAGACATAGTAGTGTCATATTTTGTAGTGAAATATGGTGGTCATTATATAAACTTGGTCTTAATATGATGCAGAAACATAGTAGTGTCATATTTTTGCCATTATTATTATTTATAGGGATCTGCCTTGTGTGGGCCAATCGGCTTTCTGCAGACTCCCATTTTCTTATGTTCTTATTAACTATAGATAAATTAGCTGCTAAAGGATGAAATTTACCGTCAGCTGAAAATTTCCACTTGCAAGTTTCAGGCTATAAGGAAGTTGGAGCTGTAAACATTGATTTTTAACAGAAATAATGAGTTTTGATGAATGGAAATAATGTTAAAATGGATGTAGTGTACGGTGGCGGTAATAAGTCATGTCCCAGCTGTCATTACGTTTGGCTTGCTCTGTTCTGTAATAATGTCTGTCAGATGTTGAATAGGGTGGGTAAGTGTAGGAACATGTTTGTATATTTCCCTCAATATGAAGAAATGAAGCTTAGATATTGCTGATACCAATTATTGATCAAAACATACTTGGTGCCGAGACATGACTTATTAGCGCGACTGTACTTATGCGTGTATTATAAACATATTTGCTCGTATTTCGGCAAAAAATCAATGTATAAAGCTTGAACTTCCTTATAGCCAGAAACTCGCAAGTGATAAATTGCCATGTCCTCATAATGATAACTCGGCTATTTCCGAGATTTTGTACCGAATTATGTTGTATTAACCCTTGCAAGCTCCAATACTCGTTTATGTTCTGTTTGCTGGCTACTATTAGACGATATTATTCAGATTAGTAACGGTACCGGTATATGGAAGTCAAAGGGTTGATTGAGATAGTATTTACCCTTTTTAAATACCCACAGATACTTCCTAAGCTGCATAAAATCGTCTAATGATAGCCAAATTATACTACTGCTAAAACGCGTCAGAGCTTCAAGGGTTAAAATAATTGTTTGGTATTTCTGTGAGGTAGAGACATAGTAGTTCCATTAACCCTTTCTGTACCGGTGACGTCGTTTTTATTATATTCTGGCTTCTACTGATCTATTTTATTCAGCTTAGGAAGGAGCTCTAGCAATTATAAGGCTTCGAACTATCTCAATCAACCCTTTTAACTACCACAGATCCTTCTTAAGGGGAGATCTCCACTTGAGGGACTTTTTTCTTGACCCCTTTCTCCCTCATGTTTAGCCCCATTGCTTTTGATATTATAAAACGTTCGCCCCATTAGTTTAGCGATTTTAAGAATTTTCACCCCATATTAAGACGTTTCGTGCCATTCAGGTTTCGATTTTATCCTGGCGAGCGATAGCGAGCCTGTAATTGAAGAGGAACCGGCCTTTGGCCGGGAAATTTTTCTACCGAAAAATGTACAAATTTATCTTGAAAGGGGGTCAAGGGGGTGACATTTTAAGATTGCTGGAGGAGTAGGAAACAAACTAAAAACCTCCCCTTAAACTACATAAAATCTTGAAGATATAGCCAGCATTAGGTACAACAGTCGTCTCCGGTACAGAAGGGGTTAAGTCTGGAGGTATCCGGTGCTAAGGTGGTGGGAACACATAGACAATAGGTCATAATTTATAGTAAACAGGGTACCCAGTGCACAGGGCCTCAAGAAGCAATGGGTATTATCATTAAGGGGAGACGGTCGTTTTTCTGGTCCTCTTTCGCCCTCGTGTATAGTCCCATTATTTTTTTAGACGTTCGACCCATTTTTTTTGGCGATTTTAAGACCTTTCGTCCCATTTCGTTATACACTTTAAGACCTATCATGCCATTTAGGTGTTGATTTTTTCGTGGCGAGCGATAGCGAGCCTGGAACGCCGGGACATTTTTCGACCGAAAAATGTACAAATTTATCTTGAGAGGGGATCTAGGGGTGGCTTTTCTAAGTTTGAGGGATATCTAGCGAGGAAACTAAGAATTTATGAATGAATGAATTTATAGGCCAAAAAAGCAGTTAGTGTCCCCTTAATTTCACTCCCAACACCAAACGCTTCCCAATGAAATTAATGAAAGCATGTGATCCTCCCGGGATTCGAACCTGGGTTACCACATACAAGACTATCAAGACAATTAAGGGGAGATAGGTTGCTTTTCTAGACTCCATTCTCCCTCATCTTTAGCCCATTAGCTTGGCGATTTTATTAACTTCCGCCCCATTTCTGTCAATTTTAAGACCTTTCCTGCCATTTAGGTGTCGATATTTTCCTGGCGAGCGATAGCGAGCCTGTATTTTAAGAGGAAGCGGCCTTCGGCCGGGACAATTTTCTAACGAAAAATTTACAAATTTATCTTGAAAGGGGGGTCTAGAGGGCATTTTCTTTTTTTTAAGGTTGACGGAGGTTTAGCGAGGAAACTAGAAAAAAATAAAAATAAATGAAAAAATATTACCCAAAAGTGAACCATGTCCCCTTAAAGGTAGTTAAAGGTTAAGTACAGGACTGCGATTTTATATCCATTTATCGAATACTGGACTTCAATCTAATCATGTACTCAAACCCAACCGTACACTACCGGTACCACCACCACCACAAACACTCACTTCCACCACCACAAACACTCACTTCCACCACCACCACCACCACAAACACTCACTTCCACCACCACAAACACTCGCTTCCACCACCACAAACACTCACTTCCACCACCACAAACACTCACTTCCACCACCACAAACACTCACTTCCACAACCACTCACTTCCACCACCACAACCACTCATCCTCTCCTCTACCAGACATTTCAGCAACGCACACAACAGTATACAAAAGAGAGAGAGAGAGGGAGGGAGGGAGGTAGAGGGCGGGAGAGAGAGAGAGTGTGTGTGAGTGAGATAGTGTGTGTGGTGAGACAGTGAGAGAGAGAGAGAGAGAGCGAGAGCATCAAATACACTATCCTCCCCAATTCCAATTGCACACACAGAGAGAGAGAGAGAGAGAGAGAGAGAGAGAGAGTTGAGAGAGAGAGAGAGAGAAGAGGGAGGGTAGGTAGGGAGGGAGGTGGGAGTATGATAGACGGAATGAACCTCGAACAATTTAAGCAATATATGCTAAAAAAATACATTAATCAAATTGGTTTCAATATTTACCAATAGGGCGGACCCGCTGACAGACATCATCAATATGATTAATCTACTGTATATCTATTAATATTACTACTACTATTCTCTCTCTCTCTCTCTCTCTCTCTCTCTCTCTCTCTCTCTCTCTCTCTCTCTCTCTCTCTCTCTCTCTCTCTCTCTGCAAAGAGAGTTCGCTTTATCAATTTGTTCGAACGCCAACCCGTGGTAATAACGTTCTTGACATTGTACTTGCAACAAAGAAGAATTAATAGAGAATTTGAATGTTGGTGATGAATTCAGTAACAGCGACCATCGTACGATAACTCACTTTAAAGTTTACTAGTAACGAACCAAATAGTAGCATCGAAAAAGTCCCTAATTTCAAGAAAGCAAACTTCCATAAACTTAGAGCTATGTTTAAAGAAACTGACTGGAGCTTTTTAATTCACAATAACGACATAAATACATCTTGGAAGTTATTCGAAGCCACTGACCTAAAAGCAGTGCAAGACTGCATACCATCGAAAATACGGCGTCCAGGCCATAATAATAAGCCCAAATGGTGGAATAAAGATATTTCAAACTGCCTGCTTGCTAAAAAATTTGTTAATGATAGATTAAAATCCTCACAAAATGACGAAGAACGGCTGAAATTTGTAGAGCTACGACGCAAAGCCAAAAAAGTTAATTAAGCAAAGTAAAAATACCCTAGAGTTACATATTGCGAATCAAAGTAAAACAAACCCGAAAGAATTCTATAGTTATATCCCCCTTGCCACATGACTCGTTGCCGCCGTTTGGGGGCTTCCGGGCTTGTAGGTGGGGCGGCCAAGGTTCTTGGCCGCTCTCCCTATCACCTCCAACTAATTTTGTCATGTCCTTTTCTTTCTCCTCCTTTCTAGTTTTCGTTTTTCCCTCTTCCGCTTTCTCCTGGGGCTGCCGTCCG
Organism: Lithodes maja; assembly: GCA_037953745.1. Lineage (NCBI taxonomy): Eukaryota > Metazoa > Arthropoda > Malacostraca > Decapoda > Lithodidae > Lithodes > Lithodes maja. The sequence continues at coordinate 132,238 of JBAKBP010004611.1, forward strand.
AGGCCGGTCTCCCACCCTTGAACTTTTGTGGTCCCGTCCCTCCCTTCCCTTCCGGTTGACTTCCCTGTTTGCTTCCTTCCTTTCTCTTTAACTGCTTCGGAGGTTCTAGTTTCCTTCGGGCTTCGCCTTGGTGTCTCTGATCACTGCTGAGTTGGCAGAGTCCACCTGGCGACAGGTGCTGCCGGCGAGGGCTCGCAAGGCTCGTTGCTGGAGGATAGGCACTATAGGGATGCTTTGGGGGTTTCTGACTCTCTTCTCTCTTCCCAGTGAGTGTGTCAGGTGACTACGCCGGCCCTGTTCTCCATGGGACAAAGCTGCAGGACAAATGCCCGGGTTGTACAAGGTCCCTAGCTCAAAGCCGAGACCTGTCCCATCTCAATTGGCCGCATTCTGGGTTTCGTGGCCCTGCGGAGGTCTTTCTCCCTTTCGTTGCCAGGGGCACCTGGTAACCGCAGTATCTTCTTCCATGCTTTACCCCCTTTTCTCTTGTTATGGTGACGACTTATGCTTTTTTCCCTGTTCTTCCCTGTTTATGGCTTCTGCTTTAGTGGTTCCGGTGAGTGAGCCCCTTGTGGCATGCAGCCTGCCACTTGGGGGTCTGTTGTCTGGCTGTCAGTCCGGTTCACCGCGGGAGCACGGTGAGTCGGGGATGGTTTTGGGTGCTCTCGACCGGCCCGCTGAACTATCCCTCGGTCGTCGCTCGTCCCTCTCGTCCGTTACCGTTCCGAATCCTTCTCCTACCCTTCCGTCTTCGTCACGTCTTTCTCCGCCCTCCACTACCCAGGATTTCATCTCCTCTCCTGTAGTTATTTCTGCGTCTTCCTCTTCTTCCTCTTCTCCCTCTAGTCTTGTCACCCTCGACCCTTTTCTGCCCTCCCTCCCTCGTTCTCTTTCCTCTTCTTCTCCAGTTTCGTCCTCTTCTCGTCCTCGCTCCTCGGTCCTCCCTATGTCCTCTCTCTTTGCAC
>JBAKBP010004612.1:0-61989 GCA_037953745.1 Lithodes maja
GTGTGTGGACCTCTGCCTGATGAACCCGCCGATGAGGAAGACCAAGCATCCGGCAGTCACGAGAACACCACCCCAGCCATCTCCACGCGGAGGGCGAAGCAGGGGAAGCCTCCTGCTGCTGTTCCTGCAGCTCAGGGATCTGGAACCCTGGAGCAAGTGAGTAGAGGAAATATTAGTGTTATAATAGCAACAATAACTTTCAACATATTGGCTTCCCAGAATACAACATAATTTTGTGTAATAATGTTTCTTGTGTTGTGTAAAGTGTAAGTCTTCTCTTTTTCCATCATGGAAACAATAACTTTGAAGAATACCACATAATTTTATTTGCTAACGTTCGTAATTGGTTATTTATTGAAATATGTTTCGTGTGTTTAATGTTTCCTTGTTCCATTCCAGGTCCTTGTCACTGCGGAGCAGGTGCGGCAGAACCTGGCTGGGGTTGCTGGTTTGGTGGAGGACCCCGAACTCCAGTATTGGCGCTCCTCCATGGATGTCTTGGCAAAGGACTGTGTGGGGTTGCCGCACAAATTCAGAAATCCCTTTAAGAGTGAGCTCATGGCAGCCCTACAGAGGTTCAAGACTGCCTCTGAGGAGGGAGTCACCAGTGTTGGTCCGGACCTCATGCTGCATGCCATAAGAAATTATGGCATTCCGGCGCCACAACCTCAACCTCAACCACCTCCACCTCAAACAAGCGATACTGTTATGTACCAGGGGACTCCGACAAACACACTGTCTCAATCAGTGTTGCCAAAGCCTGCTCCTGCGTACGTGCTACCTCCACACCAGGTTGCAGCACTGCAATCGTTGCTGATGCGGCCGCCCCCGTCGGCAACACCCCCTACCATATTCCACCCAGCTACTGCCTCCACACCAACGCACTTTGACCTCTCGCAGTTGAGCTCCCAGTTTGGGCTTGGGAACACAAGCTTCAACTTTGAAAACTTTCTGGCTGCATCCTCACCTGCACCTTCAAACCCAGCTACGCCGGCACCAAACATTGATCCCCAACAGACCCTAGAGACCCCCAAGAAACAACTCAGCCTGGAGAGCCCAAAGATGTGATAATTTTAGCATATATTTTATAATGAAACATGTATTAAAATTACAAAATAAAAATAGTGATGACGTGTGTGTTTATCATTCCAATTTTGTAGGTAAAGTATATATTAATAAGATGACAAATGAAATATATCCTGAAGGTAATAAAAAATAAAAGACTAATTGAAAAAAAAACATAACTGATAATATGGTTAACAATAAATATGAAAAATCAGGAAAAATAAAATAAAATAAACAGTACCAAAAAAATGAAACATTGAAACAATTAACAACGTGATTGAAATATAACACTAAGATAAAGATAAAGTAAGCAGGGAACTATAAAAGTAGTTAAAGGGAAATTGAAACTATACAATACAAAATATATGGAAAAACCTACAAACTTTACAAAACATCAAAAGTAACTTATAAAACTAAAATACTTGCCAAACTGGCCAAAAATCTATAACAAATTTTTAAGATGAAACTGGAATATACAGAAAAATATAAAATAAAAATTGAAAACCCTCACTCACCTAAATACGGTCATCCTGCCAACCCACAGATCCTTGAGGGGAAGAGAAGTATGTCTTGAGGTAGTCCCGTTGCTCCTTGGCAAGCCTGGTTGCAGTGTTGCGGGACCCAGGGGGCATGTTTCTTCCTACAGGTGGGTCAGTCCTCCAGAGGCCAGGTATGAGTTCGTGGGTGTCTGGGTCCTCGTGATCTACCTCTGCTCGGGGTGGGTTTCGTCCTCGTAGGATGTTGTGCAAAATGCAGGAGGCCAACACAACAACCTCTGCACGCTCAGGTTTTATAGATATGGGAGTGTGCAAAACCCGGAAGCGGTTAGCAAGAATGCCAAAGGCGTTCTCTACCACCCGGCGGCCCCTGCTGAGTCTGTAGTTGTAGATCCGTTCAGGTTTCGAGAGGAATCGTTGGGGGTAGGGCTTCATCATGTAGGGGCGCAGAGGGAATGCATCATCCCCTACCAAGAAGTAGTCCGTGGGTGGTCCATTGTCATCGGTAGAGATGACCTCGGGGGGGGGCAGTTTGGCAGTCTGTGTTTCAAGCAACTTACACAGAGGGGTTTGTGCAAAGCCACCACCATCAGACTCTGATCCTATGGCCCCAACGTCGACGTAGATGAATTTGTAGTTGGAGTCAACAATTGCCAACAGGACAATGGAAAAAAACTTCTTGTAGTTGAAGTAATATGTGCCACCAAAGGAGGGGTTGCGGATCCGTATGTGTTTGCCATCAATGGCTCCCACACAATGCGGCAGGTTCCATCGTTCCTCAAAGCCGCTGGCAACCTCCTTCCATTCACCAGGCGATTGTGGCGTTTTGAGCTCCTGATCTCCGTAGACAGAGATGATGGCCTGGCATGTGTCTGGAACAATTTGGCTGATGGTGTTGTGGGCAACACGAAAGTTGTATTGCAGGCTCTTATACGAATCACCCGTAGCGAGGAAACGTAGGGTGATGGCCACCCGCAGCCCAGGACCAATGGGTTTTCGCCAGAACGTAGGTTTCCTTTGAATGATGGGCGTGACACGTTCCACAATCTCATCAAATAGTTGTTTGTCTACCCGGGTGAAGTTCTTGTAGAGTAGTGGACATTCTCTGGCCAACTCTTGCATGAGGTTCTCATAATGGCCTTGTTCAAGCCTCCGTTGTAGATATGGCCACACCCACACTGTCCTCTTGGTCCTTTTCTTCTTTTGTTCCTCTTGATGGATGGAGTTTGCTATTGCAAGTAGTTTTAAGACATCTATGTAGGCAATGATGCATTGTATGAGCCGCGTGTTATGCCTAATCTCCGGTTTGATTAAGGAGTTCACATATTTGAACTCCTCCAGGATGAATTCCGTTATGTTGTTCATGGTGCAGAGGAATGAGTGGGAATGGGAAAGGTGTGGCCATTCATGCCCTTTTGTACTTCCCAGATAGCAACCCCGACAGACGTGGTTGACAAAGACTGTCTTTGTCTGTGTTTGGTCAGACGGGGTGTGCCTACGATTGGCCGGAACCGGTCCAGGTACGACCTAACAAATCCCACGCCGTGCGGCCTCAGCTACGCCGGTCGTGTGGGGGTGTGGCATGGGCGTGGCCTGCTTTCCAGCAAATCGGGCAGCCCATTAGGTTGAACGGGGCTATGCCTACGCACGGCGCAAACACGTACGTAGTTCACTATGCCTCCATTACGTCTGACGTAACACTGGCCCCGTTACGCTACGTCTGTCGGGAAGTGCAATAGACGTAGAAGAACGGGCGTTCATCGGCAAAAACTACTCGCGTCTTTGCGATACGCCGGACGGGAGCTGACGGGAGCAATATACGTGAATGTGTGACCCCACCATTAGCCTATATATCTGCGAACAAAGGCATACACTGGTTTGCACGATGCTACTAGCCTCAGCTAATCACGTGTCTCGTCTCTTAAGATCAGTGAGATTAGGTGTTGGAGTGAGTCACATTTGTTGTTTTTGGCGGGAGTGGTGGTGAGGTATTAAGGGGGGGGGGGGGTCGTTTTTTTCCTTGGACCAGTACGGTGAAGAGCGGGAGATTTGGTATCTAAACAGTGTGGACAACTCTTGCCCTATATGACCCTCAAATACAAGAGTGTTGTTGGAATGTATGGATTGGGGCAGACCAAAGTAGGGGAACATGTGCTAATGCCTGGTGATGGGCTGGTCTATCAGAGTGAGAACTGAGCGATCTCTGTCATACCCATAGCTTACTCTGACTGTTCCTTTTACTTATATATTTTCTAGATCTCGAGTGACGGTGTTTCTTCCGTGGATTGACCTCCCAATCTACCAAGATTGGAAGCCAAAGCGTCACATTTTTCCCTTGCCCCTCAACTTTCTCTTCATAATTGCTGAGGGGCACAGGGCCCTGGGTGGGGCTTTGGTTTCCCGAGCGTTTCCGCACCCTCGTCAGCTCCCCCGCCATGGAGTGGCTTCGGTCACCCAGGCTTTATTGTGGTCGGCAGGGAGGGTTCTGTGGGGGCGCTCGGATATGGCCTTGGCCGTGCTCGGAGCCTTGGGGCTGTTCGGCCAGGCAGCTTGGGGAAGAACAACAACAACAACAACATGTGCTAATGCACTATGTTCTTTGGCCGGGCTGGCAATCAAGAAGTTAGAGTAGGTATCAACAACAGTTATGCATACTGTTTGGAGGCCTTGGATGGAATAAGTCCTATGATGTCCACTACATGCAGTTGCTATTGTTTAGAGGCAACAAGTTTATATGATGGTCCAGGTGTTCTGGCGGTCCTGCGGTATGGATTGGGTGCTTTTCGATCTATATATTTTTCGTTGAAGGTTTCTAGGTCGCCAACTATCAACCTTTTCGGAAGAGTAGGGGGCTGGCTGGACACATTTGCAATCCTAATTGACTGGGGGTGGGCTGGTAAGACATCAGTGGCTACCATGCATAAGTTTGCATAAGGTTGGTTGACTGCTGGACAAAACATAATATCTTGTTGATGGCTTGTGCTGATTGGGATCTAAGCTTGGTGGTTGGCTGGGATGGTACTGTTCGTTTTGATTGATGCTTGTGCAATTATGGTGTCGACTCGGTGTACTTGTTCTTGTGAATGATGGAACATTAGTTGACTTTGTTTTGTATTTTTACCGAAAGAAAATTGGGCGCCCAGCACAGTCGATGTGGGCGCCCAATTTCTCTAGAAGATCGAGCCCCAAGTATCCATCGTATTTTTTGCACGGCAAGTCGAAAGCAATGAATGAATGTTCAGTCACTGCAGATGGTGTTGGAGTGGTGACCGAAACTGGGCGAGTCACCCCCTTCAGTGTCAAAGCTTCAACATCCGCACCGATCAAGTTGACGGAGGAAGGTAGCAAGGCTCCAAACTTGTTTTGATACTGACGAAAAAATTGTGTTCAATCACGAACGGGCTGCACCGGTATCTACTAATGGACGTACAGGCGACCCCATGATTCTTATCCATGCGTACTGATGGGATTTGGTGGTGAATGCCGCCACTAATGTAATGGTCAAGGGAGGTTCTTTCAAAAATCCTCCTCTTCAGGTTCTGTTACTTCGAGGGTCTTGGACTCCTCGGTTAGGGGCACTAACCAAGGAGTTCAAGACCAGGTAATTTATTTTGGCATTTTCTCCTGCTTCCTCGTGATCAGTGATGGCCACCTTGTTGTTTTTGGGGGGTTGAGTGTACCTTCTTTGGTATTGGCTGCTCGGTTAGTTTCTTACTTAATTATGATGTTGTCTCATAAAGTTTTTCATTTCATGTACCTAAAAACTGCTGTGGCTCTGAGACTTGTTGTTCAGCTTGGAGGCTAGGTATCCTACCACTAGCATCACCTGTTATTGGCTCACACACAAGTTGTTGCTGACCAGAGGGATAAGCGTCAAGCCTCAATTCCTTCTGTAATTTACACTTGCTGGTGTCATGCCCAGCGGTTCTGTCTCAGGATCAGAATGGCTAATCTCGAACGAGCTAAATTACTAATTACTTTCTCGTCTTTGGACCGAGGGAAGCCTGTCTTGTCTTTGGACCAAGAACCCACTCTCGAACTTTGGGAGAAATCCTGTCTTTAGACCAAGATCTGCTAGTCTCGTACCTAGCTGGCTTATCCTGGTCAATATAAATGCCATATGAGAAGGAGCTCCTTATTGACAATATTTCGCTGATATCTTCTTCAGTTCACTGATCTGAAGAAGCTATCTGCGAAATGTTAATAATGTTCTCCTCCTCATCTGGTGTATATATTAATTCTGTCCAATTTTCAAAGTTATTTCAACATTATCCTGCTCAATTTGGTTGGGATAGTCTCTCCTTGGTCTGGAGAGTCCTTGTCCTTTTATGTGGGGGCTAGAGGGGCACGGCAGATGGTGGTTTGTGTTTTTGGGCCCTCTGACGGCACTCCAGGAAATGGTCAGGCCACATGAGGCCATCTGCGAGGATGAAGGGTGCGGTGGTCCTCTGGTTCTAGTGTTTTGATGTCATTCTGGCACAGTGTTATTGGTGGTGTTGATGGCTGCTATTCTTATCGTTAGCATAACAACTATATTGCTCTTCATATGGAAAACATACTAAATTAAATTAATATATCTGTCATGAATATGTAATATTTTGTTAATTTGCGCACACTTGTCCATGGTATGATGTGCATTATATAGATTATATGTTAACTTGCCCTGGGGGTAGGGGATTAGAATATGCCCCACGTGCCATCTGCATGTCATAAGAGGCGACTAAAGAGGTTGGGTCGGTGGGCTTGCGACCCCCACCCGTGAAAGATGTGTAGCAACGACAAATGAACGATCAGCCTCGGATGCGGATGGACCCTGTGTTGACGAACCCCGACCGACTATGGACACGCTTACGGGCATTCTGAGAATAGGTACATGGATCATGAGTGGCATGAATGATGGCACAAAAGAGAGAGAGGTCATGGAAGTGTTAGTGAATGCCAGGCTGGATGTATGTGGAATGACGGAGACCAAATGGAAGGGTACAGATGTGAGAGAGTGGAGTGTGGAATGGGTGGGTGTGCTGAAGTGAGTGAGGGAGCAGCGAGAGAAGGTGCGTGTGTGTTTGTAAGTAACAAATGGAAGGAGAATGTAAAAGAATATGGGTCTTTGGGTTAAAGGATTGTGTGGGTGAGAATGAAAGTAGGAATACAAACGTGGGTGATTGTGTGTGTGTATGCTCCGACAGAGGATAAACTTGTAAGAGAGAAAGAGGAGTTCTGAGTGAATGTGGAGGCGTGCCTGGATAAGTTTGACAAGAACGAAAGAATATTTCTGATTGGGGATATGAATGGTAAGGTAGGTGATAGGAAAGTTGATGGAGTAGTGGGAGAGTGAGGAGTACCGTCAGACGTGAATGGGAATGGTAGTGCACTTGTGGACGTATGTGTTTGGAGGGGGCTGTGGATAGCCAACACCTTCTTCCGACACAGAATGATAGACAGGTCCACATGGAAAGTGGTGCGGAGGATGAAGGATAAGGCTAAGACAGTGGTGGAACGAAAGTCACTGATTGATTATATATGTGTGGATGAACGAATGAAGAAATCTGTGCTGGATGGTAGGGTGCATAGGGGTATTAGAAGGGGTCTGTCTGATCATTATGTAGTAGTAGCTACAATTAGGATACAAATGAAGTGGGTGAGGAGAGCTGGAGGGAGGCGAGAGGAAGGATTAATGGTGAGGATGGTGGAGAGGCTACAGGAGGAGAAAATCAGGGAAGAGTACAGGAGAGCAGTTGAAAGACGACTAGGTGGGTTCGACCTGGAAGATATGGAGGAAGTGGAGGAGATAAGCAAGGTGTTTAACCCTCCAGCCCCGGTTATGTATTATATATATATTCCTCGAAACCCGGGTGTTTTGGCCGAAAAACGTCTAGGCTAGGCTACCGTATATTCGTTAATCAGACTGCTTCCCGCATTCCCGCGCATCCCCAAGCGTAGCTGTGTTATTTACCTGTAAAATGGCATTAAGTAGAGCTCTCTAAGTCAACTGGGTGAGCTGTGATGATGATTTCATTGGAGATAACTTTATGGCCAAACCAGCCACTTTACACCACTTTTCGATACTGAACAACAACATACAGGCACACAAGAACAAGCGACGCTCTCCTTCTTGTGGCCGGAGATGCGGAGCGTCGGTCCAGCCGGCTGTTGTTTACATGCGTCGGACCGACGCCTCGCACAGCAAGCTCACAGGCTGTGACGTCGTGGGTGCATATGAGGCCTTCCGGGTACCTGTTACATGCTTTTTTATGGGCGTACATGAGGGCATCCGGGAAGGAAGGGTTAAGGAAGAGATCTGTGCAGCATGTGAAGAGGTGTGTGGAGTGAGGAGAAGAGGGAGGGGAGTGAAAGGTACAGCATGGTGGACAGAAGAGGTAAAAATAGCTGTGGAAGACAAGAAGAAAGCGTATAGAGAGTGGTTGGGTAGTAGAGGGAATGAAGATTTGGAGAGGCAGAAACGAGTGAGGTACATAGAGAGAAAGAGAGTGATGAAGAGAGTAGTGGAGGAAAGTAATTGAAGAGTAGATGAGGAATTTGGAAGGAATCTGAGTGTAAAATGGAGTGAGTGTAAGAAACTGTTCTGGTAAGAAGTCAAGAAAGTTAGGGAAGGTAGCAAGGGAAACAGTAAGGGTGTGAAAGATATGAATGGGAGAATGCTAGCCGAGAAGCAAGAGAGAGTCGAAAGATGGAGGGAGTACTTCAACGAGTTGCTAAATGTAAGGAATGAAGAGCCAGCAAACATAGTTGGATGTGGTATGGGAGGGAGAAGAGAAGGAGTAGTGGAGAAGGAGGTGGGGATCAGGAGGTCAGAAGTGTGGGAAGCCATGAAAAGAGTGAAGTTGGGGAAAGCACAAGGAACAGATGGAGTGTGTGGGGAAATGTTGAGGTATGGTGGTGAGATAGTGATCGAATGGGTATGGAAAATTTGCAAACTAGCATGGGAGAAGGGCAGTGCACCCGATGACTGGAAGACTGGCATAATAGTCCCCCCCTATTTGCAAAGGGGAAAGAGGAGTGTGTGGTAACCACCGAGGAATATGTCTTTTAAGCGTGGTAGGGAAGGTGTACAGTAGGGTAGTGATTGAGAGAATGAAAGTGAAAATGGAGAAATGGATAGGCGACGAGCAGGGAGGTTTTAGGAAGGGAAGAGGATGTGTAGATCAGATTTTTACCCTGAATTGTGTTGTGGAGAAATATTTGGAGAAGCAACAAAGGGTGTATGTTGCCTTTATGGACTTGGAGAAGGCCTATGACAGAGTGGATAGAGAAGGTATGTGGAAAGTACTTAGAATATACGGAGTAGATGGTAAGTTGCTGAAAACAGTGAAGAGCATGTATGTGGGTGCAAAGATGGCAGTATGTGTGGAGAATGAGCAGAGCTAGTTCTTTGACCTGAATGTTGGGTTGAAACAGGGGTGTGTGATGTCCCCGTGGTTGTTTACTGTATATATGGATGGACTCATGAACGAAATTCTAGGAAGAGTAGTAGATGTTGGTGTATCGCTGATAAGGGAGGGAAATGAGTGGAAGCTGCCTGTACTGCTGTTTGCGGATGATAAAGTTCTGATGAGCGATAATGAATGGGAGTTGCTGGGTCTGGTAAATGAGTTTGGAACAGTGTGCGAAAAACGGAATTTGAAGGTAAATGCGGGGAAGAGCAAGGTTATGGTCTTCGAAAGAGGTGAAGTCATAGAGTGTGAGGTGAAGTTGAACGGTCAGGCTATGGATATCGTCAGCTCTTTTAAGTATCTGGGCAGTGTGTTGAGTAAAGATGGGACTATGGATGAAGAAGTGCAGAAGAGGGTGCAACAGGGGAAGAGGGTTGTAGGAACGTCGAAAGCAGTAACAAGAAATAGGGTCGTCAGTATGGAAGTGAAGAAGTCCTTGCATGACAGTGTGGTAATCCTGACACTAACTTACGGAAGCGAAGCATGGACGTTCGGGAAGAGATTGAGACCAAGAGTGAGAGCAGTGGAAATGAGTTACTTGAGAAGTGCGTGCGGAGTTACATGGAGGGATAGACAGACGAATGAGGAAGTAAGAAGGAGGTTTGGTGTGGAGGTAGATGTGCTGGAAAGTGTGGAAAGGAGCAAGTTGAGATGGTTCGGCCATATGGAAAGTATGGAAAGCGAGAGAATGACTAAGAGGGTGTACGAGAGCGAGGAGGAAGGACAGAGAGGTGGAATGATGGAGTGAGGAAGTATATGGATGAAGGCGGTGCTGGTTGGGAGGAGGGGCGTCGACTGACTGGGGACAGAGGTGCATGGGGGCGGTTTGTTCGTGGCCACCCCTTCGGGGTTCACGGCGTCAGGCAATAGATAGATAGATAGATGTTAACATGATCAAAGAAGCACAATAGGTGGTCACTACCATAGCAAAACTATATTTGCATATGGTGTCCCACTAATTTGTGTCCATAACTGTACGTCTTAAGATTGGATATTAGAGTCCAGATTTGCTATGAACAATGAACATTTGTTGAAATTTTAATTATGACGATTTGCTTTTGTGAATGATGTTAGCTGGGATGATTTTTGTAAGTCTCAAGTATGCATATTTGTATTATATAGTTTATTATTATTCACAGGTGAAGTGAATAAACTATTGTGGCATCCAAAGTCTTTCATTGGCCAGATAAAACACTTATATTTTGTTTTCATAGTCGAATGTCGTATAAGATGTTAGTATAAAATTACCCTTTAGAAGAATAAACCGTCAATGTGATCATGTGAACTCAATTTCACCATTATATTATGTTCTATTGTGTGTATTTAATTGATATATACTGGTGTTTTTTAGTGAAAACCATCAGCAATTAATATTACCCATTAAAACACAATTTTGAGACATGGCCCCCACTAGAGCCATAGGATGCATGATGGGCTGAGGGGGGCTCTGCCTCCCCTTTCATGTTCCCAACGTTGACTCTTTTGAATTCTCAACTATTTTTGTTTTCCTTTTTCTATGTGAGTGAGGGAGGCAAAAGGCAGAACTGCCTATAGCGAGTACCTTCCCCAAAGTTGAAAGAGTGACAGGGCCAAAATCAAGGGACGTTCCAGCCAAAATGCCTGGACACACGGAGTTTGAAGCAATTTAAGTCATAGGAAGAGGGAAAGACTGATTCTGGGAGAGAGTTCCAGAGCTCAGCTGTTGAATAGAAGAAAGACAGAGTAACATTTCACTCTTGGGTTGGAGAGTTGCACAGAGTAGGGGTGGGATTGTGTTGCAAGACGGGTACCATGTGCCCTACGTAAAGGAGGTGGTATACACTGGGAAAGCTCTGAGGAACACTGATTATTATAGTAGCGATAGAATAGCGAGAGAGATGCAACATTGTGGCGAAGAGAGAGAGATAGCAGAGAGTTGGTGAGTGAACGGGAGTTAATGATACGAAAGGCCTTCCTTTCAATTTTGTCTAGGAGAGCGGTGTGAGTGGAACCTCCCCACACATGTGAACAATACTCAATAGAAGCACGCACTATGCCCCTGTACAGAGCAAGAAGCTGTGCAGGGGTAAAGAACCCCCTAAGGCGGTTGAGCGCACCCAGCTTCTGGGAGGCTGCCTTAGCAAGACTGGTAATATGGTCCTTCCAACTGAGAGCAGAAGAAAAAGAGACACCAAGAATATTGAGAGAAGATGAATGATTGATTTTTGTATTGTTGAAGAATAAGGGATAGTCCGCAGGGAGTTCCTGATGGGTAGATAGATGGAGAAATTGGGTTTTGGAAGCATTAAAGGTAAGAATGTTTTCTCTGCCCCAATTGGAGATAGTAGCTAGATCAGAATTTAAGTGTTTTATGGCTTCATTCCGTTTATCGTTGAGGAATTGCTGGCTTGGGCGTTCTGAAAAACTAATGGAGTAGTGTAAGGTTGAGTCGTCTGCGTATAAATGGATGGGAGTTGAGGTACAGTTGGGAAGGTCATTTATAAAAATTAGAAAGAGAATAGGAGATAGGACAGAGCCCTGAGGAACACCGGAATTCATAGGGTGAGGAAGTGAGTGATGGCCGTCCACAACCGCAGCTATGGAACGGCCGGAGAGGAAATTAGAGACAAAGGCACAGATGGAGCGATAGAAACCGAAGGAGGGTAGTTTAGAAATTAAAGATTTGTGCCAGACTCTATCGAAGGTTTCGATTATGTCTAGTGCAATAGAAAAAGTCTCACCGAAGTCCCGAAAGGAGGATGACCAAGAGTTAGTAAGATATGAAAGAAGATCACCAGTAGAGCGACCCTTAACCCATAACTGTCGCGGCGCAACATAAGTCGAGTATAATAAATCTGGACTATCTGGCGGCGCTCGACATAGGTCGTGTGGCAATTTCAGCACGTAATGTTGCTGAGAGAGAGAGACAAGTGGTGGCAGGAGAGTAGCGAGCGTATGACTGCTCCAGACCACCGCGGCGAACCTACTGACACGAATCCCACCTCCTCCCTCCCTCTCTCACTCGCTATGTACGGAATTGTATGGGGAAAGTGCCGAATTACATGCTTTTTGCACTCGCGTTGCACGGTTGTTGCAAGAAAACTAGCCATCATAAAATGATCGTTATGGTGTCATTGGAAAGCTCTGTTTATGCCCTTTCAGGGATAGATACTTGTTTTACGCTCTGGGTCTTATTTAGGCATGAAAATGATCACGTAAACAGCCCTATTTTGGGTAAAAACACCCCGCTGGGCGGTACATATAAATAAACCGCCTAGGCCGCTCGTAAGGTGTTAAGGAAGCCATACTGGCAATCTGAGAGCAGAATATGTGAAGAGAAATGCTTAAGAAATTTGGAAGCAAGAATAGTTTCAAAAACTTTAGAAATACAAGAGATGAGAGCAATTGGACGATAGTTGGAGGGTTGAGAGCGGTCACCCTTCTTTGGGACAGGTTGAATGAGAGCAAATTTCCAGCATGAAGGGAAGACATTAGAGGATAGACAGAAACGAAAGAGTTTGCCTAGGTAGGGAGTCAGCACGGAAGCACAGTTTTTTAGTACAACAGGAGGAGCACCATCCGGACCATACGCCTTATTAGTATTAAGCCCAGAGAGGGTAGAAAGTGCATCTTTAGAAGAGATTAGGATATTAGGCATAAGTAAAAGAGAGGAGGGTGGAGAGGGAGGTATAGCACCGGAATCATCCAAGGTGGAGTTTCTAGCAAAAGTTTGAGTGAAGTGTTTAGCTTTGCCAGAGGAAGAAGTGATGGTTGTGCCATCCGAATGGGAAAGGAGAGGGAAAGACAAGGAAGAGAAATTGTTGGAGAGCTTTTTGGCTAGATGCCAGAAAGCTTGGGAAGAGCTAGAGTTGGATAGTTCAGTGCATTTATTATTGATGAAAGAGTGCTTGGCAAGTCGAAGAACAGATTTGGCTTGATTCCAGGCAGAAACATAGGAAGAATGAGAGTCTTGAGTTTTAAGGCGTCGGTACCGTTTGAATGCTTCCTCCTTATTGCGGACAGCAGTAGAACAGGCATGACTAAACCAAGATTTTTTAGCATTAGTCTGAGAGAAAGAGAATGGAATGTATGCTTCCATGCCCGATAGGATTACCTCGGTAATGCGTTCAGCACTCTGCGAGGCTCCCCGGCCACGGAAGCAGAAATCATTCCATGGGAAATCAAAGAAGTACTGCCGGAGAGCCTCCCAGTCGGAAGCGCCAAAGTGCCACAAGCGCCGCCAGCTAGGAGGATCAGGTGGCCGTACTGGAGAGATAGGACAGGTGACAGAGATAAGTTTATGGTCAGAGGAGCCCAAAGGAGTGAAAAGATCGACAGTATAAGAAGAAGGGTTAGAAGTTAGAAACAAGTCAAGAATGTTGGGCCAATCTCCGAGGCGATCCGGGATACGGGTGGGTTGCTGAACTAACTGCTCTAGGTCATTTAGGATAGAAAAAAACGTAGGCTTGTTCACCAGGTGGGTCAGTAGTGTGAGAGGAGAGCCATTGGCGGTGGTAAACATTGAAATCTCCTAAGATGGAGATTTCTGAGAAAGGAGAAATGTATAGAATGTGTTCCACTGAAGAGTTTAGATAGTCAAAGAAGTTGGGAAAGTTGGTAGAGTTAGGGGAAAGATAGACAGTACAGAAATATTTAGTAAGAGAATGACAGGAAAGTTTGAGCCATGAAGTTGAGAATTCAGAGGAGTCGAAATCGGGAACACGAGAGCAAATGAGTTTGTTGTGCACATATGCACAACATCCGCCTTTGGCTTTGAAACTAGGATAGAGAAAGTAGGATGATACAGAGAAGGGGCTGCTGGATGTTTCTAGACACCTGAGTTTCGGTGACGAAAAGAAGATCAGATTTGTAGGAGGAGAGATGGTGTTCAACAGAATGAAAATTAGAGGAAAGTCTGCGAATGTTGCAGACATTAATAGAAAGAGTAACAGGCCGAGGTCCAGGTAATTTTGTGGGGTCATCAGGGGAATGTCGGGCGGGTGAGGGGGCATTTATGGTCCCCCCCCCCCCCCCCCCTGGAGACTCCGAGGCTGGGCTAAAATTCATCATTTGGTTTTAATTTTGGTGTGGAGGAATGAAGTGTAGTGTGCATGTTTAGTGTAGTGAAGTGGATAGGAGGAGGAGGTGTTTGTGAGAGCTAGCTGGATTGCTCTCAGTGTTAATGAGGCACAAAGCAAATCAGTAAGAGAGGCCAAGTAAATGAAACAGGAGTTCCAGCAACTCTTTATCACATGCCTAAAACCTCACCTGGTTCTAGCCCTGATCGATTGGTGCCTACAATCTCCCCACTATTCTGGCTTAAGCTATCTTGTTACTCTCTCTAAATATTTATGTGCTGTTTATCTCTCCCCTAATTATATTGACTATCTAAAAAAAATGTCACTATCTTATCTCTAAAGAGGAACACATTCTATCCATCTCTCCCTTCTCTGAAATCTCCATCTTAGGAGATTTCAATGTTCACCACCGCCATTGGCTCTTCTCTCTTTTCACTGACCAACCTGATTAACAAGCCTACATCTGTTTTTGTCCTAATTGCCCTAGAGTAGTTAGTTAAGCACCCCACCAGTATTCCGGAACGCCCTGGAGATTTACCCAACATCCTAGACTTATTTCTATCCTCTAATCATCCTGCTTATACTGCATATTTTCTTTGTCACCTGTCCTGTCTTCTGACCCCCATTCACCGGCGGCGCTTGTGGCACTTTGTCTCTGCCGACTGGGAGGCTTTAATGCAGTACTTCTTTGATTTCCCATGGAATCATTTTTGCTACCGTGGCCGGGGACCCTTAGAAAATGCCGAGCGCATTACTCAGGTAACCGTTTCTGGCATGAAAGCATACATCCCATTCTCTTTCTCTCAGACTAACTCACTAAAATCTTGCTTTACTCATGCTTGTTCTACTGCTATCCGTAATAAGGAGGAAGCATTCAAACGGTACCGCCGCATTCAAACTCAAGAATCCCGTACTTTAAATTTTTTGACTCCCCAAAATGTTTTTATCAATAACAAATGCTCTGAACTTTCGAGCTCTAGCTCTTACCAAGTTTTCTGGTATCTAGCCAGTAACCTCTCCAACAATTTCACTTCCACGTCTGTCCCTCCTCTTTTCCACCAGACGGTACCACTGTCACATCTTCCTCTGACAAAGTTGAATTCTTCGCTAAAACTTTCACTTAAGCCTTCTTGGATGATTATGGCGCTACTCCTCCCTTTCTACCCCTCTCTCACTTACTTATGCTCAATATCATAATATCTTCTAAGGATATACTGTCAGCGCTTTCTGGGCTTAATACTAAGAAGGCATACGAACCATATGGTGTTCCTCCTGTTGTACTCAAAAGCTGTTCTTCCATGCTGACTCCCTGCATACGCAAACTCTTCTGTCTCTGTCTTTCCTTCTTGCTGGAAGTTTATTCTTATTCAACCTGTCCCAAAGAAGACCTGCCAAACTCCGAAAATTGCTACGCTCACTTGTTAGGAAACTTTTTTTTGCTATTGGCCTGAACGTTCAGTTCACCTATGATAGGCACAATTTTCGGACAGGCCAAAAACTATCCTGTATACAAACTGAATATTGGTCATTCGTTCCCTAAGGTGTGTCATTTAGGTTCCCTAACGATACATTTTTGCTGGCCGGTCCAGATTTGGCCAAACTAGCCTGTCCCGAAAAAAGGATATTTTCCAGGAGCCTGTCCGTCAACAGACAACAACTGGTTTATAATTATGTTCTATGAGTTACTTAAGTTATTTTAAGGGCAAACCTGGCAGAAATAGGGCTAGCATTACCAAAAATATGCAATAGGAGTAGAATGTTATGCTTAATAATAATAATAATAATAATAATAATAATAATAATAATAATAATAATATTCAGTTAGCAATTTATTCCAAATATTGCATCCATTTTATAACTGAAACAAATGGAAGTAGTAAAGCCAAATATAACATACGTGGCACCAGAATCCACCAGAATCGCTATATTTTGGTATGTTGGCATGTTGAGCTTCATTATTTTAAAGATGACTCGGAGGGGGGCGGAGCTTAGAAACGGCAGCACCAAGTCTATTTTCTCATCAACCATAATAGCTACCCGAGTTTTGAAGAGCTCTACATAATGCCGTCCAAAAGTTCTATCGATTAACGAAGACCAGAACTCTCAACATTCCATATTAATGGAGATATTAATTATTAAAGCTCGATGCTATTGGTAACACATTCCTACAATAGACCTCCATCTGATCTGGTAACACTGGTCAGATTTGAGGTGCCAAGTCTTCCTAATACCTATTCCATTAATTGCAGTCCCTATTGAAAACGTTTGATACCTTTATCTATTACGAAATGCATTATATACTTTATTAATTATACTGGTGGTGCTGAAAATAGGTTATATAATCCTTTTAGCTTCGAAATCCACCCGCTATAGGTTATAGTTTTCAGATACCGCCATGATTTCCCAATACATCACCGTAAAATATCCACCATTTCGCATTTCCTAACAAATCGCTTTGGAAAGCGAGCCATAGATGTATCATAATATTATCTATGCGTATATATCAGAATGAGGCGATATATAACCGAGAAACTATCAAAATGATTGGTGATACGTGCGAATTGTCTACGTACTTTTAATTTATTATACCCTTCGAAACATAGAAAATGTTATATATGCATATAAGAAAATGTACATTAATACACAGACTATAGTATTTTCTTAACTCGTGTTACTGTGTATAGAGGACTACATTATTTATTTTAGATGTCATTAATTAACACATTAACATTATCATCAGATAGTACAAATAAATTAAGCATTAAATGTTATGAAATAGTCAATGGTTTAGGGGCATAAGGTAGAGGCTAGAGCCAAAGGATAATTAGTAGGCTATATATACGATATGTGTTAGTGAGTTGGGCCTAGGTCTGACTCTATAGGCTACTTAGGCCTTATAATTAGGGTTGAGTGTGAGGGGGAACTGCCTTGTGTTAGCCAATTAGCTTTCTGTAGCCCAGATTTGGCCAAACTAGCCTGTCCCGAAAAAAAAATATTTTCCAGCTAGCCTGTCCGTCAACAGGCATCAACTGGTTTTTATGTTCTATGAGTTACTTACTGTAAGTTATTTTAAGGGCAAACCTGGCAGAAATAGGGCTAGCATTACCAAAAATATGCAATAGGAGTAGAATGTTATGCTTAACCCGGGAGCTGCAGGAAGACTCTTAACCCGGGAGCTGCGGGAAGACTCTCTGGAGTAAGTAAAACTAAAAATCAACTTTTTACATCGAAAAAAAAAATTTATTTTTTATTTTTATTTTTTTATTTTTTTATTTTTGTTTGGCCCCTGGGCCATGCAAAATCTCAGTCCTCTACCTCCCCTCCTTCCCCACTTTCCTCCTATTCCTCAGTTATCACCTATTTTCCCTATTATTCCCTTATTCTGAGGTATATTTTCGTGCTAACATTAGCGAGTTGCAAGCAGGGTGTTGTCATCACTGATGGCCATCGAGTGCAAGAGAGAGAGAGAGAGTATCGATCGACTGTGTCGCAGTGGCCTTGGGGAAAATTGGCGGGAAGGTAGCTTGCCTCACCCATACATTATACAACTCGCGGGCTATATCTCCGATTTTGACCATCCAAACGCTGTTTTCACTCGTTTTATTGTTGTTTCAGGTTAATACCTTTATAATCAACCCATAATAGGCACATATGGATAATTATTAATGCTATTAATGGTACAATGAATATTTTAGTGATGAAAAACCTCAAATACGTCAGCACTTCAGAGGTTAAGAGTTCCCCCGGCGGACTGCGGGAAGACTCTCTGGAGTAAGTAAAACTAAAAATCAACTTTTTACATCGAAAAAAAAATATTTGTTTTTATTTTTATTTTTTTATTTTTTTATTTTTGTTTGGCCCCTGGGCCATGCAAAATCTCAGTCCTCTACCTCCCCTCCTTCCCCACTTTCCTCCTATTCCTCAGTTATCACCTATTTTCCCTATTATTCCCTTATTCTGAGGTATATTTTCGTGCTAACATTAGCGAGTTGCAAGCAGGGTGTTGTCATCACTGATGGCCATCGAGTGCAAGAGAGAGAGAGAGAGTATCGATCGACTGTGTCGCAGTGGCCTTGGGGAAAATTGGCGGGAAGGTAGCTTGCCTCACCCATACATTATACAACTCGCGGGCTATATCTCCGATTTTGACCAGCCAAACGCTGTTTTCACTCGTTTTATTGTTGTTTCAGGTTAATACCTTTATAATCAACCCATAATAGGCACATATGGATAATTATTAATGCTATTAATGGTACAATGAATATTTTAGTGACGAAAAACCTCAAATACGTCAGCACAGGGGGACGTTTTCATTTACCCCCGTGCGCACTTCAGAGGTTAATAATAATAATAATAATAATTATAATAATAATAATAATAATAATTATAATAATAATAATAATAATAATTATAATATTTATTAAGTTAGCAATTTAATCCAAATATTGCATCCATTTTTATAATAACTGAACAAAATGGAAGTGGTAAAGCCAAATATAACTTACGTGGCACCAAAATCGCTATATTCTGAGCTTCATTATTTTATGAGAACAATTCGTTCCCGAAACTTCTATAAGACAACTGGGAGGGGGGCGGAGCTTAGAAACTGCAGCACCAAAATACATTCAGTCTATTTTCTCATCAACCATAATAGCTACCCGAGTTTTGAAGAGCTCTACAGAATGCCGTCCAAAAGTTCTATCGATTAACGAAGACCAGAACTCTCAACATTCCATATTAATGGAGATATTAATTATTAAAGCTCGATGCTATTGGTAACACATTCCTACAATAGACCTCTATCTGATCTGGTAACACTGGTCAGATTTGAGCTGCCAAGTCTTCCTAATACCTATTCCATTAATTGCAGTCCCTATTGAAAACGTTTGATACCTTTATCTATTACGGAATGCATTATATACTTGATTAATTATACTGGTGGTGCTGAAAATAGGTTATATAATCCTTTTAGCTTCGAAATCCACCCGCTATAGGTTATAGTTTTCAGATACCGCCATGATTTCCCAATACATCACCGTAAAATATCCACCATTTCGCATTTCCCAACAAATCGCTTTGGAAAGCGAGCCATAGATGTATCATAATATTATCTATGCGTATATATCAGAATGAGGCGATATATAACCGAGAAACTATCAAAATGGTTGGTGATACGTGCGAATTGTCTGCGCACTTTTAATTTAGTCTACCGTTCTTAACATAGAACATGTAATAGGTGCATATGCATATAAGAAAATGTACATTAATACACAGACTATAGTATTTTCTTAACTCGTGTTACTGTGTATTGAGTGTGACGCCTCCCGGCGTTAGCAGAATGGTTGCGTGGGGCATTGCAGCTCGCTAGCGCTCGCCAGGATGGGGGGATGGGCTACAGTTGTCCTAGAATGATCTGCTTTATTTCGTTAGTGTCGTGTTGCCACAGACAGTCTAGAAGTGATCTTTATTTTGGTCTGTGACCGCGCCTTATATTTTATATTCACTATAATATAAATGTTGCTTGTGTGGGAAGCGAGCGAGAGAGGGTGAGGGAGTACACCTGGCAGCGGGGGAGCTGTGGCCCGGCTCGCTTGGGCGCTGACGGCGTTGACGGCCGTTTGGTCAACTAGTCCCTGCCCATCGCGGCCGCATGTTCTTTACCAGTTCAGAGCTTGCCTGACACGCGGAGGTCAATCCACGGAAGAGACGCCGTCACTCGAGATCTAGAAAATATATAAGTAAAAGGAACAGTCAGAGTAAGCTATGGGTATGGCAGCGTCCTAGGGTGTTGTCACGCCCAGTGCCAGGGACGTATATATACGTCCTCGCCGAGAAAACAAAAGTAGCAGCGAAATGACTGAACCTATGGCTTTCATATTTTTACCACATGTACGTTACCCTTTTGGCTACCCACCACAAAAATCCCAAATCCCTCCTCCCACCCATTCGCTGACTGTCGGTCCCGTCCTAAGGAAAAAAAAGGAAAATCTGTGGTGGCGAAACGATTGGACCAATCGGTTCCATATTTGTGTGACAAGTCTCTTACCCTTCTGCCTTCCCTCACCACACCCCCAACCACCTTCCACCACCCACTTCCAGCGTAGAAAGAAAAAAAAGGAAAACAAAGGAAAATCTGTGGTGGCGAAACTACCTCACCAATCGGCTTCATATGTGTAACACAAGTCAATTACCCTTCTACCTTCCCCCCACCAACCCCAAAACCACCCTCCCACTACCCTCCCACCCATACATTCCGATACCATAAAAGTCTCTGTAGTCTATAGTGTCTTTTCAGCTACTTTCGGGACCATCGGGGACCTGATTTCTGGCGAAAATGGACAAGGGGAGTGTTTTTTTTACCATTATCCTTCCTTTCTCTCCCAACTTGATAGATTTAGCCCCCCCCCAAAAAAAAAACAACAACTCTGGCACTGGCAGAAGCACACCGTCAAAATTGACTGGCACTCAGCGGGTTTAGATCCAAGGCCTAATAAAAGCCTTTTGAAAGACCCTAGTAGCACTCAAAACAAAGGAATATGTGATTAAGTGAGATAATTTCCCTCCATACCTTCAATCACTACTCCACATGTGTCAAAACCCCTCCTCCCCCCCACCCCCCCCTTCAATTAATACCTATTTTTCCTCTTATTCTCTTGTTTATCGGTTTATTTATCGTGCCACTATCTCCAACCCGGTTCCAAGGTCGTCTACTACGCATATAGAGAGCGTGGGAAGAGAAAGAAAGCGAGAGAGAGACATCAGTCTGTCTTCAGGCCTCGAAGAGGGAGGATATACATCTCATTCGCCTCTCACCTCATGACTGGAGGGTCGGCAATAATTCGTCTTTTTCACCACCCAAATACTATTCCCACTTGAACAGAAGTGCCCCCATCCAACTGATCCTTGGCAACGACTTCACAAAATGCTTTGGACCAATATCTTCTACTCTTACTATTAACCCTCCAACCCCGGCTAGGGAATATCGTGACTGTACTTTGTGTCCGGGGGTTTTCAGGAATTTTGGTCCCTGTTGATTCACATGTTACTCCTGAAATACATTACACAAAGTTATAAAAAAAAACAGAAAAATGTAGCACAAACCTTCATGTGTAGAATGCCGTTGAGTAGAGGTCTCTAGCCCAAGTGATTGCATAATGGTGAGCGCGGGAAGTGGAGTGATTTTTATGCGTGAAAATCATCCCGCGTTCGGATGCGTCGCCTTGGCCCAGGCCGCGGCTCGTCGCGCCAAACTTTTTACCTCCCGGAGGCGATTTTATGTATTGATAGTGATGTTATTATAGTTATTTGGAGTCCAATTATATAAAATATGTGTATTAGGCTATCATTTTCACTAATATTTCACATTTTCACTCGATACCGTAGTTTTTATGAGTAATTGAGGTAGGTTATTGTTATATTAGGCACTGATTATTCGTTATCACAGGTGTTTATTATACTTTGGCCATCTAATATTAGTTCGTGTGTCACTTTCACTTTGGTAAATATGCTTGAGAGAGTGTCACTTTCACTGATAATGCTCATTTTCACTTGATACGGTACATTTTATTAGTAATTGAGGTAGGTTATTGTTATATTAGGCACTGATTATTCGTTATCACAGGTGTTTATTATACTTTGGCCATCTAATATTATGTCATGTGTCACTTTCACTTAGTTATATGCTTTGTAAACGTTTTATATACAATTTATTGTGTCTTTTTTCACATATTTATATATGTTTTCATAATACATGACTTTTTTATCACAATACACCTGTACATTGTTTTATTTCCACTTGTTGCCTATATACATACATATTGTCAGTCTTTGGTACTTTCACTATGATTATTAGTTAGTACTCCTGCTTGCTGTGGTATTCAGCAAAGCACGGTATAGTACATAGTGACACCTGGCACTCCACACACTGCATGGTGGTCTTTTTGTGCTTCCTCGGCCTCACCTGGCTGTTCCAGCAGACATGGCACCGCCTTCTGCTAATGGTGACTCCATCTCGTTCCAGAGGCAGGTAACCGAGCTTGTGCACATTTAGATACTGTGCACACTGCATGCGGTCCTGAACGGGGCGCCCAGGTTGTGCCACTGCCCTCTGTGGAGCTAGAGCGGGGGCAGCACGCCCACGAACTTTGGCGGCGCGCACCCTAGGACGGCCAGGAGCGCGACGGCGCCCAGGCCCAGCCCGGCGGCCAGCCCGGCGGCCAGGGCGGCCAGGAGCACGACGGCCCTGGGCAAAGCGTCTGGGTTGAGGGTCGTCGATGTCCATAAAGTCGTCGTCATCGTCGTTGTCGTCAGAGCCGTCATCTTGCCCTGACGGTGGACCCAGGTAATCATGGCCAGAGTCATCTGTGAGGTGCCCTTCATCTTCAGAGCCCCCCTCATAATCTCGCGGGGAACGAATGATGCGTGGGCGGCGTGGGCGGCGTGTAGGTCGGCGAGGTGGGGAAGGAGTGGCAGGTAAGGCTCTGTCATCTTCATGCAGAGGTTCGGGGCTCCTTGGCCTACGACGAGTCATAGACAGCACTGGTTCAGTGTCTGTAGGTGCAGCTAGGGATGCGAGGTCGAACACATCATCAGGAACCTCTGTTGTAGGCTGGAGAGGTGGGGTGGACCCTGGGGAAACTTGCGGGGGCGTATGGCTGGGAGCGGCAGGGGTGGAAGCCGCGGGAGCCTCGACCAAAGAGCGCCTACTTGTAGCTCCCTTTTTAACATATTTCATCCCTTTTCCCTTTTCTCTAGTAGTATGTCTCCTCTCGGGGGAAATAGTGGGTAAATAGGCCGAAAGTGGGGGTCCTCAACCCTAGGGAGTGCTGGTGGTGGTGGGGAAGAATGGCGGGAGCCTGGGGCAACTTGGGTGGCGTGGGTAGATAAGGAAGACAATGGCGGGTCAACCTCAGCCTCCCGCTCAGCCTCACTATCATCACTTTCATCGTCATGGTCAAATCCACTAAAAAACGCGTATCTTTCATGGATTTCGTCTAGATCGTCAAAATCTTCACTATAGTGAGACTGATAAGACTCGGAGCTATCACTACCCAACTCATCAACACTATTTTTGCCTTCACCACGTTCATAACTCCTCAAAGCTATCTCAATACCTCCGGGAGTCAACGCATCTTGTACGTGCCTTTGCGTTAGGGCGCGACGAACATGGGCAGGCGTCGAAAGGAGCGTAGAATCGGACACAAGGGAATAACTTTTTGGGCTAGTATCCATGTTGGCGGCAGGGTAGAGACTGTTTTGGTGGCGTACATGCTGTCTGGTGGCGTCGCCTAGCGACGCCTGGTGACCACGGAGCGAAATTTTTACGCGCGCCATTCGAAAGCACACACGCAAGCAATGGTACAGTGTTGTACCACCCGGGTTCCTCGGGCCAAAAAAAAATGGTACACACGTGTACCACCCGGGGTCGAAGGGCTAACTTCTGCAATATTCGTGGCCTCTCCTCAAACTTCCACTTTGTAGAACACCATCCCTCCTCTGCCAACCCTGACCTTCTCTTTCTCACCGAAACTCAGGTGTCTGGGACTACTGACAGTAAATCCTTCTCTGTATCCCCGTGCTATCTCTATCCTCAATTTCAAGCCAAAGGTGGATGTTGCGTATATGTGCACAACAATCTTGTTTTCTCTCGTGTTCCCAACTTTGACTCTTCTGAATTCTCAACTCTCTGGCTAAAGCTTTCTTTTCACTCTCAAACTAAACATTTCTGCGCGGTTTATCTCCCCTAATTCTACTGACTATCCCAAATTCTTTGACTATCTAACTTCTAAAGTGGAACACATTCTATCCATCTCTCCCTTCGCAGAAATCGCCATTTTAGAAGATTTCAACGTTCACCACCGCCTATGGCTCTCCTCTCATACTTCCGACCAACCTGGTGAACAAGCCTACGTCTTTTCATTCCTATATCAGTTGTATCAGCAACCAACCCGTATCCCGGATCGCTTCGGAGATCGGCTTAACATTCTTGCCTTGTTTCTAACATCTAACCGTTCTTCTTATACTGTCGATCTTTTCTCTCCTTTGGGCTCCTCCGACCACAAACTTATCTCTGTTAGCTGTCCTATCTCTCCAATACGGCCACCTGATCCTCCTAATCGGCGGCGCTTGTGGCACTTTGGCGTTGCCGACTGGGAGACTCTTCGGCAGTACTACATTGATTTCCCATGGAATGACTTTTGCTTCCGTGGCCGGGAACCCTCTGAGAGTGCTGAACGCATTACCGAGGTAATCCTCTCAAACTAATACACACAAATCTTGGTTTACTCACCCTTGTTCTACTGCTGTCTGCAACAAGGAAGAAGCATTCTAACGGTACCAACGCATTAAAACTCAAGAATCTTATTCTTCCTATGTTTCTGCCCGGAATCAAGCCAAATCTGTTCTTCGACTTGCCAAGCACTCTTTCATCAATAATAAATGCACTGAACTATCCAACTCTAGTTCTTCCCAAGCTATCTGGCATCTAGCCAAAAACCTCTTCAATAATTTTTCTTCCTTGTCTTTCCTTCCCATTTTCCACTTCACAACCATCACTTCTTCCTCTGACAAAGCTGAACTCTTCACTCAAACTTTTGCTAGCAACTCCACCTTGAATGATTCCAGTGCTATTCCTCCCTCTCCACCCCGTCTCTCCTACTTATGCCTACTATCCTAATCTCTTCTAAAGATGTACTTTCTACCCTCTCTGGGCTTAATACTAAGAAGGCGTACGGTCCGGACGGTGTTCCTCCTGTTGTACTCAAACACTGTGCTTCCGTGCTGACTCCCTGCCTAGGCAAACTCTTTCGTCTCTGTCTCTCCTCTAACGTCTTCCCTTCTTGCTGGAAGTTTGCTCTCATTTAACCCTCTCACTTTCTTGACGCAATTTTGAGCCTATTAGGGACACCTTAAAGCCTTTGTTACCATCAGAGGTATTTAGAAACCTTTAGTTTAGTTACTTCAACCTCTTCAGTTGTCTTTGAGTTAGCTGTTGTCAGAAAACTAATTTTGGAGAGGAATTTATAAGAGTGAGAGAACTCTATTTAGTATTGCTAATCTGGCAACCTCTGCGTCATATGGTTGTGAGAGGGTTAACCTGTCCCAAAGAAGACCTGCCAAACTCCAAAAATTGCTACGCTCACTTGTTAGGAAACTTTTTTTTGCTATTGGCCTGAACGTTCACCTATGATAGGCACAATTTTCGGACAGGCCAAAAACTATCCTGTACAAAAACTGAATATTGGTCATTCGTTCCCTAAGGTGTGTCATTAAGGTTCCCTAACGTGAAATTTTTTCTGACCGGCCCAGATTTGGCAAAACTAGCCTGTCCCGAAAAAAGGATATTTTCCAGGAGCCTGTCCGTCAACAGACAACAACTGGTTTTTATATTATATAAGTTACTTAAGTTATTTTAAGGGCAAAACTGGCAGAAATAGGGCTAGCATTACCAAAAATATGCAATAGGAGTAGAATGTTATGCTTATTCCAAATATTGCATCCATTTTATAATAACTGAAAAAAATGGAAGTGGTGAAGCCAAATATAACATATGTGGCACCAAAATCGCTATATT
Source organism: Lithodes maja (assembly GCA_037953745.1). Classification (NCBI taxonomy): domain Eukaryota; kingdom Metazoa; phylum Arthropoda; class Malacostraca; order Decapoda; family Lithodidae; genus Lithodes; species Lithodes maja. The sequence goes on from JBAKBP010004612.1 coordinate 25,643, forward strand.
TTGGTATGTTAGTGGCATGTGAGCTTCATTATTTTACGAGAACAATTCGTTCACAAAACTTCTATAAGACGACTTGGAGGGGGGCGGAGCTTAGAAACGGCAGCACCAAAATACAGTCTATTTTCTCATCAACCATAATAGCTACTCGAGTTTTGAAGAACTCTACAGAATTCCGTCCAAAAGTTCTATCGATTAACGAAGAGCAGAACTCTCAACATTCCATATTAATGGAGAAATTAATTATTAAAGGTCGATGCGTCTGGTAACACATTCCTACAATAGACCTCCATCTGATCTGGTAACACTGGTCAGATTTGAGGTGCCAAGTCTTCCTAATACCTATTCCATTAATTGCAGCCCCTATTGAAAACGTTTGATACCTTTATCTATTACGAAATGCATTATATACTTGATTAATTATACTGGTGGTGCTGAAAATAGGTTATATAATCCTTTTAGCTTCGAAATCCACCCGCCATAGGTATAGTTTTCAGATACCGCCATGATTTCCCAATACATCACCGTAAAATATCCACCATTTCGCATTTCCTAAAAAATTGCTTTGGAAAGCGAGCCATAGATGTATCATAATATTATCTAAGCGTATATATCAGAATGAGGCTATATATAACCGAGAAACTATCAAAATGATTGGTGATACGTGCGAATTGTCTGCGTACTTTTAATTTATTCTACCGTTCTTAACATAGAAAATGTAATAGGTGCATATAAGAAAATGTACATAAATACACAGACTATAGTATTTTCGTAACTCGTGTTACTGTGTATAGAGGACTACATTATTTATTTTGATGTCACATTACGGGCTTCGCCCTCCGCCGCTCTAAAATTAATGGGAGTAACTGGTACTGTGGTGCTTCGTACTTAGAATTTGTCGTATAGCTAGGTCATGCTTCTTATAATGTAAATCGGAAAATAAAATGGAATTTTTCATGTTTTTCTTTTATTTGTCCTTCCTAGTTTTTACAATTTCTTCTCTCGGCCAGGTAGTCTCTCTCTGGGTATCTTTGACAACGGCCGACTAAGCACCTCTCAATCCCTTCCCATCAGATCCTCCACTTTCTTAACTTTAGGATCAAGTGAAGTGACCTACAATTAATGGGAGTAACTGATACTGTGGTGCTTCGTACTTATAATTTGTCGTATAGCTAGGTCATGCTTTGTATAATGTAAATCGGAAAATAAAATGGGATTTTTCATGTTTTTCTTTTATTTGTTCTTCCTAGTTTTTACAATTTCTTCTCTCGGTGAAAGATGTCGTGCAAAAATAATTGACAATTCGATTTCTTTAAATTTTTCACACACACACAAATTTAGACCCTCCTGAAGAAAAAAGGTTCACCACCAACTCAAGTCGTATAGCAGAATTTATTTTTGGTGAGTCGTCTGACTGGGGTGGTCGCAGCTCTCGGATCGAAGTATTTCCGATCGATCCCAATTCCACGAACTCACGTTGGACAGCAGAAGATCGCCTAAAGATTTGTGTGTGACAATCACGACTGGGACCCGCACAGCGGCGACGCCGCAGGAGCCCGGCCAGGTAGTCTCTCTCTAGGTGGAGCAGCCTGGCCAGGTAGTCGCCTCTCTGAGTGGAGCAACCCGGCCAGGTAGTCTCTCTCTGGGTATCTTTGACAACAGCCGACTAAACTCCTCACCCTATAAACTCCGGTGTTCCTCAGGGCTCTGTCCTATCTCCTATTCTCTTTCTAATTTTTATAAATGATCTCCTTAACTGTACCTTAATTCCCATCCATTCATACGCAGACGACTCAACCTTACACTACTCCATTAGTTTTTCAGAACGCCCCAGCCAGCAATCCCTCAACGACAAACGTAATGAAGCCATAGAACTCTTAAATTCTGATCTAAATACTATTTCCAATTGGGGCAGAGAAAACCTTGTTAACTTTAATGCTTCCAAAACCCAATTTCTCCATCTATCTACCCGTCAGGATCTCCCAGCGGACTATCCCTTATTCTTCAACAATACAAAAATCAACCCTTCATCTTCTCTCAATATTCTTGGTGTCTCTTTTTCTTCTGCTCTCATTTGGAAGGACCATATTACCAGTCTTGCTAAGGCAGCCTCCCAGAAGCTGGGTGTGCTCAACTGCCTTAGGGGGTTCTTTTCCCCTGCACAGCTTCTTGCTCTGTACAGGGGCATAGTGCGCCCTTGTATTGAGTATTGTTCACATGTGTGGGGAGGTTCCTCTCACACCGCTCTCCTAGACAAAGTTGAAAGGAAGGCCTTTCGTATCATTAACTCCCGTCCACTCACCAACTCTCTGCAATCTCTCTGTCTCCGCCGCAATGTTGCATCTCTCTCGCTATTCTATCGCTACTATAATAATCAGTGTTCCTCAGAGCTATCCCAGTGCATACCACCTCCTTTACGTAGGGCACGTGGTACCCGTCTTGCAACTCAATCCCACCCCTACTCTGTGCAACTCTCCAACCCAAGAGTGAAACGTTACTCTCAAACTTTCTTCTACTCAACATCTGAGCTCTGGAACTCTCTCCCAGAATCAGTCTTTCCCTCTTCCTATGACTTAAATTGCTTCAAACTCCGTGTGTCTAGGCATTTTGGCTCGAACGTCCCTTGATTTTGGCCCTGTCACTCTTTCAACTATGGGGGAGGCACTCGCTATAGGCAGTTATGCCTTTTTCCTCCCTCAATCACATAGAAAAAAAAAAAAAAAAAAAAAAAAAAAAACACCTCTCATTCCCCTCCCATCAGATCCTTCACTTTCTTAACTTTAGGATCAAGTGAAGTGACCTAAAATTAATGGGAGTAACTGGTACTGTGGTGCTTCGTACTTATAATTCGTCGTATAGCTAGGTCATGCTTCGTATAATGTAAATCGGAAAATAAAATGGAATTTTTCATGTTTTTCTTTTATTTGTCCTTCCTAGTTTTTACAATTTCTTCTCTCCTAAATTTTTGTGGGTGAAAGATCATTTCATAACCCAATCGAGGAGCCGAATACGGTCTCGTGTGTGCCTGTGTTGGCACAGGTGCAGCAACACAGGCAACACGGTGCAGCAAGCACACAGCATACAGCGGCGGTGGCTGTGCTCCGACGAGGTACACACTCTCCCTCTCGCTGTCACGTTTCGTATAATGCGTCGAATAGCTAGGTCATGCTTTGTTTAATCATGCGTCGTCTACTGTCCTAGGTTATGCTTCGTATAATGTGTCGCACCCCCAGTCAGACGCCTCACCAAAAATAATCCCACAAAAATCTCTCTGGGTGGGAGCAGCCCGGCCAGGTAGTCTCTCCTAAAATTTTGTCTCTCCTAAATTTTTGTGGGTGAGTCGCCCCAGGAGCCCGGCCAGTTAGTCTCTCTCTACTGTAGGTGGAGCAGACTGGCCAGGTAGTCGCCTCTCTGGGTGGAGCAGCCCGGCCAGGTAGTCTCTCTCTGGGTATCTTTGACAACGGCCGACTAAGCACCTCTCAATCCCTTCCCATCAGATCCTCCACTTTCTTAACTTTAGGATCAAGTGAAGTGACCTAAAATTAATGGAAGTAACTGGTACTGTGGTGCTTCGTACTTATAATTCGTCGTATAGCTAGGTCATGCTTCGTATAATGTAAATCGGAAAATAAAATGGAATTGTTCATGTTTTTCTTTTATTTGTCCTTCCTAGTTTTTACAATTTCTTCTCTCGGTGAATGATGTCGTGGCAAAATAATTGACAATTCGATTTCTTTAAATTTTTCACACACACACACAAATTTAGACCCTCTCGAAGAAAAAAGGTTCACCGCCAACTCAAGTCGTATAGCAGAATTTATTTTTGGTGAGTCGTCTGACTAGGGTGGTAGTAGCTCTTGGATCGAAGTATTTCCGATCGATCCCAATTCCACCAACTCTCGTTGGACAGCAAAAGATCGCCTAAAGATTTGTGTGTGAAAATCACGACAAGGACCCGCACAGCGGCGACACCGCAGCAGCCCGACCAGGTAGTCTCTCTCTAGGTGGAGCATCCCGGCCAGGTAGTCGCCTCTCTGAGTGGAGCAACCCGGCCAGGTAGTCTCTCTCTGGGTATCTTTGACAACAGCAGACTAAGCACCTCTCAATCCCCTCCCATCAGATCCTCCACTTTCTTAACTTTAGGATCAAGTGAAGTGACCTAAAATTAATGGGAGTAACTGGTACTGTGGTGCTTCGTACTTATAATTCGTCGTATAGCTAGGTCATGCTTCGTATAATGTAAATCGGAAAATAAAATGGAATTTTTCATGTTTTTCTTTTATTTGTCCTTCCTAGATTTTACAATTTCTTCTCTCCTAAATTTTTGTGGGTGAAAGATCGTTTCATAACCCAATCGAGGAGCCGAATACGGTCTCGTGTGTGCCTGTGTTGGCACAGGTGCACCAACACAGGCAACACGGTGCAGGAAGCACACAGCATATGCGGCGGTGGCTGTGCTCCGACGAGGTACACACTCTCCCTCTCGCTGTCACGTTTCGTATAATGCGTCGTATAGCTAGGTCATGCTTTGATTAGTCATGCGTCGTCTACTGTCATAGGTCATGTTTCGTATAATGTGTCGCACCCCCAGTCAGACGCCTCACCAAAAATAATCCTACAAAAATCTCTCTGGGTGGGAGCAGCCCGGCCAGGTAGTTTCTCCTAAAAATTGTCTCTCCTAAAATTTTGTCTCTCCTTTAAATTTTCTCTCCGGCAAGTTAGTCTCTCTCTACTGTAGGTGGAGCAGCCCGGACAGGTTGTCGCCTCTCTGGGCGGAGCAGCCCGCGAGACAAACTAGCAAAATTATTGTGAAAATCAAATGAGGAATTACTGAAATAGAAACATTATTGTAAAAATTATAAATCAATATTTATAATTACCTGCCGTTTGCGTGGATTCGTCCACACTTTGCCGATGTGAGGGTTCAGGTACCTGAAATTATTCACAATCCACTGCTCCCTCTCGGAGAATGGTTTGGCTCGCTTCTCCTGGGTCATTTTGGTAAAGCGGGTCTGGATCCCCCAGAACCAGGTCAAGAGCTGAATACCTGTTGAATAAGAAAATTACTTTTTTATTAAACATATATATATATATTTTTTAAATTGTAGGAAATGGTAAAAATGTGCTGGCGATCAACAACAGCAATTTATCAGTGTCACTTTATAAAGGTCATATTTATGCCACTTATAATGTAATATATAATATGTCAACCAAAGCAAAAACTCACATTACATTGCAGCAAACTATGTCACAAATAACGGAGCGTGCGTGCATGTTGACTGTGCAGTAAAGGAAAATATGCAAATGACAAATTCCTTTAACACCTTACGAGCGGCCTATGCGGTTTATTTATATGTACCGCCCAGCGGGGTGTTTTTACCCAAAATAGGGCTGTTTACGTGATCATTTTCATGCCTAAATAAGACCCAGAACGTAAAACAAGTATCTATCCCTGAAAGGGCATAAACAGAGCTTTCGAATGACACCATAACGATCCTTTTATGATGGCTAGTTTTCTTGCAATAACCGTGCAACGCGAGTGCAAAAAGCATGTTATTAGGCACTTTCCCCATACAATTCCGTATATAGCGAGTGAGAGAGGGAGGGAGGAGGTGGGATTCGTGTCAGTAGGTTCGCCCCGGTGGTCTGGAGCAGTCATACGCTCGCTACTCTCCTGCCACCACTTGTCTCTCTCTCTCAGCCACATTACGTGCTGAAATTGCCACACGATATATGTCGAGCACCGCCACATAGTCCAGCTTTATTTAACTCGACTTATGTTGCGCCCCGACATTTAAGGGTTAAACAAGGGCAGCGAATTGATAGCATTATTATTAACATAAACAAACGTTGTTTCGCACACAATGTCACTTAATTTTATAGGTAAATACTTGTTATTTTGCATATTTCCTTGCACAATTCCATACTGACACATAATTTGATGTTTTCAACTTACCAGTGACGTTGAGTGATCTTGCATCCATGTTTAAGGCATCCATCTTCAAAGGCCTGTTCCTGTTGTCTTCGTGCAATTTACTGAACATGAATGGTCGCGCCTCAAACCAGCCGACTTATTCAGCCTCCTGATCTTCAGTGAAGATGCTTGTCTTGTAAGGCGCCATATCGGAGGTCTCCATCTCCTGGCCCGCCACATATTCCTCCACCTCCACTTCCACTCTCCCAGAAATTGGTGACCATTACCGTGACTGGGAACGTAATGACCGGCCTACTGCACTCGTGCCTGGTGTGGACTGTGATGTGGGTGTGAGTGTGGGTGTGGGTCCCGTCACCTCCTCCTCCATCTCCTTCTGGGCCTTCTTCATGATAACTTTGGGCATGATGAGTGGTGCGCGGACAGTAGTACGGACGTTTGCTCTCAGTGGTGGTAAACTAGGTAATGACCCCCTCACACGACTGATGTATATATATGGGCCAGTGAAACTGGAGCGACCATAGATAGTGTTATCGCAAGGGTCGCGGCATCCCCGATATGATTTCTGTGCCCAAAGTTCGCCCTCATTCGACCTACCTTCGCCCTCATTCGACCCATGTCGCCCTTTTGTCGCGTTGCATTAGCTGATATTCGCAGAAACACTCACTGCATTCGCACAATCACCGTACAGTAGTCGCCATAATCGAGCGAATTCGCCCACATGCAGCGTTGCCAATAATTGCAAATCGCAATATTCGCTCCAAAGCTCGCAGGGCATTCGCCCACAATCGCCCAATATTTGCTCGTCATTCTCACAACATTCGCCCTATTCGCAATGAAGTGAGACAAAGGGCGAATGTCGCACAACATTCGCCAACATTTTGAATTCGCAGCCATTTTTGGCTGCGAAATGGGGGAATCTTTGTGCAATTTTGGGGACATAGACAAAAAAATCCTGTCGCCCTCTGTTGCCATCGAAAAGTCACACAGTGGGATACCCCCTTTAGAGATCCAGGGTTCAATTCCGAGCGAGACGGATGGACAGTCTCCTAACACCCGATATCTCTGTTAATCAAGGCAACCAACTAGGTACCTATAGTCTGTTTCTTTTCAACTTACGGTAAATTGCATAGTTTCCATCAAGATTTATCAGTTATTTTGAAGACTTTGTAGTTAAATATGGTGTTAATTGTATATACCTGGTCATAATATGATGCAGAGACATAGTAGTTTCATATTATTCCATTAAGTATTGAGAAATAAACTGCTAAGCGAATCAATGTATTGTCTGTTGAAAAGAAACATTATAGTGTTAATGTATAGTAACTGTTGTGATGCAGTAACCCACAACAATGCAGTAGCCCTTGTATTGGGATTATTAAGGAAAGATGAGCGTATTTATTGGCTTAAAACTTTATCATTAGCTGTCTTGATAGCGTAATGCATAGTGCGCGGAATTTCGATGTGAGTATCCTAGATTCGAGTCCTCTGAGTGCCACATGTATATGTTGATTTCATTAATTGAGTTTAGATGTGAAGTTGGTTGGTGTTAAAAACATAATAATATTTGTGTTTAGTTTCCTCCCTAGACCTCCAGCAAGCTGTAAAAAACACCCCGTAGACCCCCCTCCAAGATAAATTTGTAAATTTGACGGTAGAACAATGTCCCGCCGGAACCTCTTAAACTTACAAGGCTCGCTATCGTTTGCCAGGAAAAATTAGGCACCTAAATGGCACGAAAATTCTTAATATTGACAAAAAGATGGGGCGTAGTCTTAAAATCGCCAAATTAATGGGCAGAGCGGCTATAAATCTAAAACTAATGGGGTTAAACACGAGGGAGAAGGGGGCCAGAAAAGCTGGCTCATCCCTCCTAAATATCCGCAGACTCCAAAGGGCAATGCGATGGAGATGAAACTAGCAGCTACACAGAGTTTAAGAGTATGCATCTTAACTTTGCTTACAGGATTTACATTGGTAATTTATGTGCACAAGGAGAACATAGACTGCTTATAATACTAAATATATAAGCCATGACATAGTCAGTAGAGCGTCGGCTGCTGATCAAAGGGTTGGTGGATCGAACCGAGGCCACCGAGAGTACCAGGCCGCACGGATGGGACCTTTAAATTCTGTGACGTAGGCAAAGGTAGGGCTCATTTTTCGCACTACCCTCACAGGTCAGTATACATTTGAGTGAGATAGGGGGAAGAGCGCGCTGTGTTTCCAAATTTTGTCCCCCTTCTAAATACTTTATAAATATATTATACCCAGTGATAGCTGGTGGAATATAATGAATGTGAAATCCCCATTTAAAGGTATTAGACACAATAACAAGTTCTTTTGTCCATAAACAAATAATACAGATGATGACCGATATCAATTCTTAGCTAGTTTCCTCAATTGGTTAGATGCATGGGATAGTCTTCCAGGATGTGGTGGGAAACTGTCTAGGGAAACCATTAGAGGTCTGAAACATACGACCCATGTGTTACGATCGGGTCTCGTATAAATCAGTGGCTCTTATACATTGGACTAGACTGGCATAAATGCAACAACGGAAACGCTAGATCCAACCCCTGATATATAATCCCGTCGAACAAAGAACACATATACCCTCCAGAGTTATATCTGCGATAGCGGGGTATCTTAACTCTCAGTATCTATGTGCTTCTACTATAGGCTGGTGTTCTCTGAAACAGCCTATTACCTATAACATATGGTTGCTTAGTTATGGTACACAAGGAAAAGATAGTTAACTTAATTAAATCACAAGAGTGATCTAATGCAAACAAGAAGAAGGTTTACTTAACGTTACTCTAATCAATAATATCTGTCACTCCTTTATGAAAGAATGTGTTGTAAAGTCCTCAAGCACCGAACAAGGAATCTTCTGAATAATGTCGGATGCTACTAAGAAGAACGTATAGGAAATGGAACCACAAAATAGCAGGAGGCAGGACAATGCACGTGTAGGCTAAATACACAAAAAGGCTGGACCTATAATGTTATTGGACACAAGAATATTATAAGCGGTGCAACAGTAATAATGCTCGCCACGAAAAAGTAGTACTCCTATTAACAAAACCGGTCTATGCTGGTTGTGTCTCTCTACAGCAACCTAGACCTCAAAATGCTTGTGTAGAAATAATGGGTATGCATAAAAGAGTATATGATCTAATCCAGCTAATGTCTACCCGGGTTAATAAAGTCTAGCTGGGATGTGCAAAGGTACAGAATTCTGGTGGAGCAAGGCAGCTCCTAGCCTAGTGTGGACCTTGGGTCTGTGCGGCCTGATTACGTTAATATGAAGGGGTGCTCTCTTGAGGATTCTCGATCACAAGTATCGAGTATCCTCCTGGCGACCCTCAAAAGTAAAAGCAAATAGAGGTAGAACAGTGTTGGGTGGATTAGGCAAGCAGCCCTCACGCACTACACAGTCTAATCTCCAAGGTACACAGACAAAAGATCCACCCAGGTAACCCACAGAATCCGTAGTGTTGTGCAGCTCAAAAGTAGCCTACACACAGTGAAAACACCAACAGCAAGGTACCTGATCCCTAGTCTAGCATTATTTAACCCTGTAGAAACATTAGTGATTGATGGAGACAGTCCGAGCAATACAATCTCCCAAAAAGACAATGACTATCTTCAACCTTAGCCTAGTACATAAGAAATGTGAGATCCAGCATATAATACAGTCTGGCCACCAATTCAAGGTGTGGATGCAGGGAACCAGAGGGGGATTGATATTAATAAAAGGTGAGGAAGTAGTGGAAATGATAGAGGCAGTAGAAGAGAAATATTCTAAGACAAGAGTGTGGAACAGTTCATGGGAGATGCTTAGAGTATGCTGTCTGGGAAGGATCTGACCAGGATATTTCCAGGGACCGCATGGGTGGAGTCCCAGTTCGCAGGAATGGCACGAGGGCGCGCGACAGTCGCCCAGTAAGCAGCCGCTTAGTAGGCCGTGTTAGGCAGGAGGCAACGAATCCCGCGAGGCCTATGTAAGGGGGCTGGCCACGCGCCACACTCACCACCAAATCACACCACCTGGTCTCTCTCTCTCTCTCTCTCTCTCTCCCGCTCGCCTTCCCATCATTCAATTACTTAACACAATACTTTCAATTGACTAAATAAAATAGAAAGGATTGTGACAGACGAAAACAAAGAACAGTTCTGAACTGTGTGCAACACAAGCTTTCTTGAGAAGGAAAGTACACAATGATAGGTAGACTGTAGCTACATTCTCTGCCCTGGCGAGTCCTAGCGAGTAAGCCATGCGGTTCTGGGGGAAGCGGTGAGCGTCACACCCCACCCAAGATTTTTAAGAGGCTCCAACTATGAGCTCTAAATCTGACACGCAGAACCCATACAAAATTCGCCACTCCTAGTCACCCAGCGACAATGAAATGTAAAGCACAGTTCTCTTCAAAATAACACATTATAAAAATGAACAACCCCTCCCAACACAATAGATTAAATTACATAGTTATGCTCATAAGAACGAGCTTCACTAGCCCAGCCTTCTGAGAGGAGTACAACTCAGAATTTCTGCTATAACATACTTAAAAAAAAATTAACTATCAAAGAAAGAGTTTTTATAGGATTTTTATATTTTTTAATATGTTTATGGCGGCTGCACTACAGGGCAGCCTAGTTTTTTCTTCTTCTATACCAACACAGCAACTCCTACTTTACGACACAATACGCTGGGCTACCCACGCGAGCCAACAAGCACCAGATGTAAACATACTAATCAAACCAAAGTAGGAGGCTACCCTTGTGATGATCTACCCCGGGTCTTCTACCCTCGATAAGCAATCTGCAATCACATTCTCAGAACCGGCAATATGGCGTATGTCTAGGTTGTATTCATGCAACATTAATGACCACCTGGTCAGCCTCATATTCCAGTTATGGAATTGATTCAGGAACTTGAGGGGGTGATGGTCGGTGTAGCTCACCACCACTGGTCCATAGGCTGGAACATACACCTCAAAGTGCCTGAGCGCTAGCACACTCGCCAGCAGTTCCTTCTCAACTACTGAATAGTTCTTCTGCGCCGAGTTGAACTTTTTTGAGAAGAAACTGACTGGGTGCTCCAGCCCATCTTCGTCTGATTGCATCAGAACGGCACCAGCCCCCACACCACTGGCATCAGTTGCCAGCTGGAATGGTCGGCTAAAGTCCGGGGCCCTGAGGATTGGGTGAGTACACAACAGGTGTTTTACTAGCAAAAAAGCCTTCTCACACTCAGGCGCCAATTTAAACTTTCTATCTTTGGCCAATAGGTCCGTCAGAGGAGCCAGCACAGTAGAATAGCCCTTTATAAAGCGGCGGTAGTAACCAATGTTACGACCTGGCACTCAGGTACACCAGGGCTCTCAATCAGGACTCGAGTACGGCTCGCTGCCACAACGGAAACACACGATCCCAAACCCTGAGTACTGCCAGCCGAACAAAAAACACCAATACCCTCCAGAGTTCGATCTGCTATAGCTGGGTATACAAGAACTCGGTACTAGTGTTCAACAACAGACTTATAAAGAGACAGGAATTATCTAGTCTGGTCAACAATCAAACAAAGAAATAAGAAACAACAACACCAAAGAATAGTGTTGGCCGAAGCCGAAGTAATCCACCCTTGACTAAGAACTTAAGAAGTCCTCCACCCTCTACTTCGGATCGGCATTATTACGTACGTTAAATTAATAGTCCTTAAGCATCGAGCAAGGAATCTTCTGATAAAGTTAGATGCTTCTCGGATGCCCGTAAGAAGTACGTATCGGATTTTGAACAGCTATTCAAATAAGCAAAACACTGGCAATGACATATCATTAAAGGTTTAAATTGACATAAGAAGAATTATAAGAATATGCAATAGTAAATGGCAAACATTAAAAAGAAGTACTCCGCCAATGCACCGGCAATAGCCTACTCGGATTGTGCTCGTGGGCCACTAATCACTAAAGTAGCTAAGCGTGCAACACATGAAATCAATAGTGCTTAAACAATATCATACATAAGGAAAGCTTCAATACTATTCTGTATCTGCTGATCGAGCAAAGTCTAGCTGGGAGGTAGTAGGCTAGGAAACAATGGCTGAGCAAGCGGCTCGTAGCCTAGCGAGGTCCTTAAGGCTGTGCGGCCAAATTACGTTAATTGACGGGATGCTCTCTTGAGAGATCCAGATCACTAGTATCTGGTTCTCTCCTGGCGATCCTCTCAAAGTCAAAGCACCGAGTTAGCACAGTGTTGGGTGGCAGAGGCAAAAGCCCTCACTCGCAACACAGTGCTAAACTCACAAGGTACACAGTCAGAAAGACCACCTAGGCTTCCCACGTCTCCGTTGCGATTGTACAGATTCAACAAAATCTAGTACACATCGGGAATCACAACACCAGTAGCCTCATCCCAGTCTAGCATTACCTAGACCAGCAGAAAACAGGAACAATAATAATAATACACAGGGAAATGCATATACGAGTGCAACAAACATTAATCAATCCTATTCTAGTTATCCCTTCCAAAATAGGCTATCTAATAGGCATATATCTCGTGAGAACTCAAGCGATAATACGTTGGCTGACTAGCTCTGCACCAAAGGGATCATTGAGGTTAAAAAGGGTCGGGAAAAGAGGAAAAAAGGCGGTACAGATAGTAGAGAAAGTTCACATCAGTCAGAAGAATGTCTATAGTTATCAAGGGAAATGAGAAGTCGCTCTGCCTAATGAGTTCTGAAGAAAATGTGGCGAGACTTCCCTTTTTATACTCGGCCCTCTAGTGAGCATATCGTAAACAACTAAGGACCGCCCACTGACAATCATTACGTAATTTATCTCTCTCAATCTGGGATAGACAAAGGCTTTCCCACGCACTGAGGGGGAGGAGGGAGGAGGGGAGTGCTAGTGAGTTAGGCCCACCTCCCGCATGGCGCACTCACTGACCCCCCGTTACGTAATCTCTCTCTCTCTCCTCTCATCATTACAAATAAGTTTTATACACAATACTTATAACTAATGATATAAAATAGAACTCGTTGACTCAGATGAAAACAAAATACATATTCATAATACTTATAGTACAACGGCTCACATGAACTAAGTTAGGAAACTCTACATAGACTACAGCCAAAGTTCCTGCCCTGACGATCCTAGCGAGAGTGGGGCATGACTGGGCGTTCTGTACAGCATGCTCACACTCGACATGCGTCACACCTCCCCCAAGATTTTACTTGCTCAACCCTGAGCTAAAATCTGACACACACAGAACCCCATCAAGCCCCTCACACCCAGCGACCACATGGCACTAAAACAAAGCTGAGTTTATCACTAAAACACATCTTATTATATAAAAAAAAAATTCACATTTTATAACTCCTCCCATCAATAGCAAAAAAGACACAATATCATGCTCCCAGAGCGAGCTTACAGCAGCTCAGCCGTTTGATAGTTCGTGGACTACTCAAACTCAATAGGCTATGACAAACTTATACAATTATCTATATCAAAAAGAAAGAGTTTTTATATGATTTTTTTATATTTTAATATGTTTTTTTCCGGCTGCACTATAAGGGCAGCCTATTTTCTTCTATACCAAACGCTCAACTCCTGCTTTACGACCCAATACGCTGGGCTACAACCGCGAGCCAACAAGCACCAAGCGCAAAATACTATTCAAACTAAAGCAGGAGGCTACCCGTGTGTCAATCTACCCAGGATCATATACCCTTGAACGACCATCTGCAACCACGTTGTCACAACCGGCAATATGGCGTATGTCCAGGTTATATACCAATAACCTTAGTGACCACCTGGTCAGCCTCATATTCCGATTGTGAAACTGGTCCAAGAACTTGAGAGGGTGATGATCTGGGTAAACTACAACGACCGGACCATAGGCTGGAACATAGACCTCGAAATGCCCCAGCGCAACATTGTCCTTTTCAATTTCATTCATCAGGTTCTGAAACGTTTCTAGTGCATTCTTAAGTCCGTCAGGCATAACACCGCACCGGTAGGCACCCCCGTCCACAACAAAACCACACACCTCCCCAGCACGCTCGGACAAAGGCACCTGCCAGCAACCCTTTACTAAATCCACTCTCGTGATAGGCGATGCAGCCCCGAGGCGGTCTATGGTGTCGTCAACTCTTGATAAGGTATAGGCGTCTGTCAGGGATAATGCACACACACTCTCGCAATCAACACACTCACTGATCTTGCCACTTAACACCGGTTGCAAAGTTACAGTCAACGACCACTCACGACATTCCTTATCCCTCAGACCCTTCGTCCACACGTAATCCAGCTCTGTTTGCACCATAGGCTGTCGAGCAGGATTTATACGGTAGGGAATTAAACTGAGCCTTGCACTATCTCCAGCCTGCATGTCGGATTCTACCCCGTACATCAGGCCTGGAGAAGCAACAAACATGCGAAAGTACTGCCATAGCCTAGTAAACAACTGCCTTGCACTGTCTCCACAAACAACATGCCTAGTGCCCTCCCACAACCCAGCCGAGACCGCAGCTTCTAACCTGTAGTCTCCCTCCTTCCCCACCTTCGTCCCTAGAACAGCCAGGTCATGAGAGGGACAATCAGTACCACCTGTGCAGTCACTCCCATAGTTCATTATTGCTAAGGCTTCCCCGCCGATACCGTACATGCGCACCCCCGCATTCCTTGTGACGACATCTGCCTGCTCAGCATCACCGCTTTTAGAGACATGGCCAGATACAGTCGGTCTATGGTAGGGCTGTTGCATTAGACTAGAGCAGCATTGGGAGGCTATGTGACGACCGGGCACATCCACTCCACAGCCAACCTTACCAATCTGCTCAATGTCCTCCTTTTGACCACCACCCTTGGCAGCCATGGGTCGACCCTGACCTGGCAACCATGCCAAAGCCTCGTCGCCCACCTTGAACCACCGAAACAACGAGGCTAACGGTCTTTCAACATTCACGTGACCTGCCCGCGGAACATCTTGCACCGCACGAGTTGTGAGACTCAGGGGCTCGGCATGACCAGTGGGGTATGAACCGAGCTGGTGCTGGAGTGCTGCACACTGCTGCTCAGGCAGGTGCTCTAGCGCTTCCACAGCCACCAGACTCGTGTCCCCCGCCCACTGCTCCGCCGAGACATGACAATCCCTACTCTCCTCCACCTGTGCCCTACTGCCCCCCTCTCCTTCTCCACCTTGGCCGCGGCAGACCAACGCAGGGACAGTAGGCTGCTCAGGTGGTTGCCTCACAAACTCCTCCAACAGGTTCACATGACATGCTTCCCCGTCCTCGTGTTTGATCTCGACAGCACCATTACCACACTTCTGAACTTCCGGATCCTCCAACTGCAGTTTACAAATATCTGAGGGAACCAACCTGTCTAGATGCTTCCGAAGCAACCCAAGTCCTCCCCCAATATCAAACTGAGCAACCCTTTTTTCTCTCCGTGTGTAACGTTGCTGCCTCGGAGTCTCTTCCTGCCCTACCTCCTCACTAGCTGTGACAGGTCCTGGGGCCTCTCCAGACTCCAACATAGGTGCCAATACTGAATCACCCGGGAGAGCCGCCGAGTCAAAACTCTTAAAACCAACTCCAGCTTTAGCCTCCTCCTGTTGATCGTTCCTCCGCTGGTCTGAAGACGGAGGACTAGGCTGTGACACTTTAGCTGCCCAAGCTCGGGTGACAACACACGCCATGGGTTGTGTCTGGCACCGCTCGACCCACTCTTGCTCTTCCCCACTCACGTCGGCCGGCCTCTCGGCAACGACTAAGGGTAGAAACTCAGAAGCGGGCATTGCAAAGTCGTTGCCGAGAAGAAGGTCGACGCCCTCCACTGGCAGTTTCTCCACAATCCCGACATCCAATTCACGTGCCACACCATCCACCTCCAACTCCAACCGCACCAGCGGGTATGACCGAGTTGCATTAATACCCTGCACCACTACCACCCGAGCCGCGTTTATAGGGTAGCCAGTCAAGTTTTTCATCAAAGTCTGGGAAGCACCTGTATCACGCAAGACCTCTACTCCATGCTTGCGCCCCGCCCACATCACGCAACCCCGCCCTCTATGGTCGCAAAAAACATCCTGAGCAGGGTTCGAGCCTCCCAGGTGCTTCTGCATTGGCTGTGCCTCAGCCTCTGACGAACTGCCCCGGGCAAACTCAGAAGACTTCGGAGACACACCAATGTTGCAGGCCAAAGACACAGCTGCTGTAGGTGGTTTGCTAGGACAGACTCTTGCAAAGTGCCCCTTTTCATGACAATGATAACACTCCAACTCCCCTTTGGGCTTCCCTTGGTACTGGGAAGGGCCCGGCCCCTTCTTAAATGGGACGGTGCTAGTCTTGTGGTCAGTCTTGGTATCATGGCTCTTGTACTTGTTTGCATAATGTATATCACCAACTCGGGGGGGTGGGGCGTCACGCCCCTTGTTACCTGCCTCACTACGCTGGGCAGACCCGCACCCACGAATTAGTGATAGCCGGAGGTCAGCCATCTCAGCTGCCTCCTGTAGAGTTTTTGGGTTCTTTTCTTTAATAGTTAAAGTCATTTCTGCACCAGTACACTTATAAAACTGCTCGAGCAGAAACAGCTCAGTCAACTGTTCGGCCGTCTCAGCTTTCTCAGAACGTGTCCAGTTTGTAAGTGCATCTTTTAAGTCCCGGGCATGTTCAAGAAAGGTCGCCTCCCTAGTCTTTGTAACACCCCGAAACTTCAATCGATATGTTTCCGGTTGCAACTCGTATGCCCGTAGGACAGCTCTCTCCAATTCTGGGTAGTCAATGCAAGACTCTAAAGGCAGTGCATCATAAGCCTTCAGACCCTTACCTGTAAGTCTTGAGGAGACTAGAGCTGCCCACTTCTCTTCAGGCCAATTATGCTCCCTACACTTCTTCTCAAAACGATTAAAAAATTCTGTGACTTCAGTCTCACTAAATACCGGCACCAATTTGACTAAGTGGGCCAAGGACTGTTCTCTTACTTGGCCCTCACGGCCCATCCGAGTCCCTGTCGACTCTGCACGAGTCTTATCTAAATCTAATTGAGCACAATATTTCTCTGAGTCGTACCTAAGCTCAGCCTCATGCCTCTAGTCTCAGCCTCAATCTCATGCCTCCTAGTCTCATTCTCCTGCTTCCTAGCCTCAACCTCAATCTCATGCTTCCTATTCTCAATCTTAGCAAGCTCAAGTCTAAATACCACATCTGGAGACAGGCAGGAAGAGGGAGCTGTCACTACTGAAGGAGGGGGGGCAAAAACTGGGGAACCACCATGTGCACCACCTGAGGGCACTCCAATCTGCCAATTCTCATCCCTCTGTGGGAGAGTGCTGACCTCCGGTAACTGAGTGGACGGCACTGTGGGAGTCGAGTGAGAGGGGATCTGGGGAGGAACCCCCCCAAACGCCCTCTCCTCCGAAACCCCATGTCGCCCACGCAACACCCAGGAAATCAGCTCCCCCTTGGACATCCCTACTACATTGGAAATGCCCAAAACCTTGGCTATCAGGTGCAAGCCATAAGCATCCACCCCAGTCAGCCTCTCCTCCGTCACGTGGTACCGCTTACTCACAAAAACTCTAGCATCCTCCTCACTGGTTACTAACGGCACCTCTTCAAATGGCATCTCTCGCTCCTCGTCAGTGCTAGGGCACGACATACTGAAGTCCACAAAAAATTCTCGAGACAAAAGTGTTAAACTTCCTATGCAAGCACTAATTACTAAATTAACTGGAGTCTCTTAAATGCTCTACTAATTGCCATACAACAAAAATATTCTTCAATATGCACGCTAAAATACAAACAAACAAATGTTGTACAACTCTGCAAAAATTTATACTGTTCACAAAATCCTAAGCAAGGTCGCCATTTGTTACGACCTGGCACTCAGGTACACCAGGGCTCTCAATCAGGACTCGAGTACGGCTCGCTGCCACAACGGAAACACACGATCCCAAACCCTGAGTACTGCCAGCACCGAACAAAAAACACCAATACCCTCCAGAGTTCGATCTGCTATAACGGGGTATACAAGAACTCGGTACTAGTGTTCAACAACAGACTTATAAAGAGACAGGAATTATCTAGTCTGGTCAACAATCAAACAAAGAAATAAGAAACAACAACACCAAAGAATAGTGTTGGCCGAAGCCGAAGTAATCCACCCTTGACTAAGAACTTAAGAAGTCCTCCACCCTCTACTTCGGATCGGCACTATTACGTTACGTTAAATTAATAGTCCTTAAGCATCGAGCAAGGAATCTTCTGATAAAGTTAGATGCTTCTCGGATGCCCGTAAGAAGTACGTATCGGATTTTGAACAGCTATTCAAATAAGCAAAACACTGGCAATGACATATCATAAAAGGTTTAAATTGACATAAGAAGAATTATAAGAATATGCAATAGTAAATGGCAAACATTAAAAAGAAGTACTCCGCCAATGCACCGGCAATAGCCTACTCGGATTGTGCTCGTGGGCCACTAATCACTAAAGTAGCTAAGCGTGCAACACATGAAATCAATAGTGCTTAAACAATATCATACATAAGGAAAGCTTCAATACTATTCTGTATCTGCTGATCGAGCAAAGTCTAGCTGGGAGGTAGTAGGCTAGGAAACAATGGCTGAGCAAACGGCTCGTAGCCTAGCGAGGTCCTTAAGGCTGTGCGGCCAAATTACGTTAATTGACGGGATGCTCTCTTGAGAGATCCAGATCACTAGTATCTGGTTCTCTCCTGGCGATCCTCTCAAAGTCAAAGCAACCGAGTTAGCACAGTGTTGGGTGGCAGAGGCAAAAGCCCTCACTCGCAACACAGTGCTAAACTCACAAGGTACACAGTCAGAAAGACCACCTAGGCTTCCCACGTCTCCGTTGCGATTGTACAGATTCAACAAAATCTAGTACACATCGGGAATCACAACACCAGTAGCCTCATCCCAGTCTAGCATTACCTAGACCAGCAGAAAACAGGAACAATAATAATAATACACAGGGAAATGCATATACGAGTGCAACAAACATTAATCAATCCTATTCTAGTTATCCCTTCCAAAATAGGCTATCTAATAGGCATATATCTCGTGAGAACTCAAGCGATAATATGTTGGCTGACTAGCTCTGCACCAAAGGGATCATTGAGGTTAAAAAGGGTCGGGAAAAGAGGAAAAAAGGCGGTACAGATAGTAGAGAAAGTTCACATCAGTCAGAAGAATGTCTATAGTTATCAAGGGAAATGAGAAGTCGCTCTGCCTAATGAGTTCTGAAGAAAATGTGGCGAGACTTCCCTTTTTATACTCGGCCCTCTAGTGAGCATATCGTAAACAACTAAGGACCGCCCACTGACAATAATTACGTAATTTATCTCTCTCAATCTGGGATAGACAAAGGCTTTCCCACGCACTGAGGGGGAGGAGGGAGGAGGGGAGTGCTAGTGAGTTAGGCCCACCTCCCGCATGGCGCACTCACTGATCCCCCGTTACGTAATCTCTCTCTCTCTCCTCTCATCATTACAAATAAGTTTTATACACAATACTTATAACTAATGATATAAAATAGAACTCGTTGACTCAGATGAAAACAAAATACATATTCATAATACTTATAGTACAACGGCTCACATGAACTAAGTTAGGAAACTCTACATAGACTACAGCCAAAGTTCCTGCCCTGACGATCCTAGCGAGAGTGGGGCATGACTGGGCGTTCTGTACAGCATGCTCACACTCGACATGCGTCACACCAATCATGCCCAAAAACCTCATGATCTGCTTCTTGGTGGACGGCCTGGGAAAGTGGTTAACCCGGGAGCTGCTGGAAGACTCTTAAGAGTTCCCCCGGCGGACTGCGGGAAGACTCTCTGGAGTAAGTAAAACTAAAAATCAACTTTTTACATCGAAAAAAAAAATATTTTTTTTATTTTTATTTTTTTATTTTTTTATTTTTGTTTGGCCCCTGGGCCATGCAAAATCTCAGTCCTCTACCTCCCCTCCTTCCCCACTTTCCTCCTATTCCTCAGTTATCACCTATTTTCCCTATTATTCCCTTATTCTGAGGTATATTTTCGTGCTAACATTAGCGAGTTGCAAGCAGGGTGTTGTCATCACTGATGGCCATCGAGTGCAAGAGAGAGAGAGAGAGTATCGATCGACTGTGTCGCAGTGGCCTTGGGGAAAATTGGCGGGAAGCTAGCTTGCCTCACCCATACATTATACAACTCGCGGGCTATATCTCCGATTTTGACCATCCAAACGCTGTTTTCACTCGTTTTATTGTTGTTTCAGGTTAATACCTTTATAATCAACCCATAATAGGCGCATATGGATAATTATTAATGCTATTAATGGTACAATGAATATTTTAGTGACGAAAAACCTCAAATACGTCAGCACAGGGGGACGTTTTCATTTACCCCCGTGCGCACTTCAGAGGTTAATAGCCAATATCTTGTTCTGTGGGGGGCACACCTGGCCCAAACCCACCATGAACCCCAGATACTGCACGGTAGCCCGCACAAAATCACACTTTCCCAGGTTGACCACCAAGTTTGCCTCGCTTAATTTCTTAAATAGGGATTCTACATGTTCACAGTGGCTCTTGAAATCGTCATCGTAGATAATGACGTCGTCCAGGTACACGGTACAGTTCGGAATGTCAGCCACTAACTCGTTCATCAAGCTTTGGAAGGTCGCTGGTGCATTCTTTAGACCGTACGGCATGACATTACAACGATATGTAGCACCATCCACCACAAAACCACACACCTCTTTCGCCCGTTCAGACAAAGGCACCTGCCAGTAACCTTTTACCAGGTCCACCTTGGTCAAGAACTTGGCCCTGCCAATCTTGTCTACACAGTCATCGACTCGGGGAAGAGGATATGGGTTGGTGGGAGTCAAGCCGTTTAGCCTGCGGTAATCAACACAGAAGCGCACCTTGCCATCCGGCTTAGGTTGCAGCGTTACGGGAGATATCCACTTTACCGCCCCCTTCTCGATCAGTCCCTGTTGCAACATATACTCCATCTCCGCCCGGAGGGCCGGAAGTTTAATAGGGGGCACCCTATAGGGCACTGATTTGAAGGGTGGGTGGTCTCCGATGTCAACGTCGTGCACCTCATGATAGTGAGGCCTGGGTGTTCCGCAAATACAGTAGGGTATAAACAGAATAGGCGCTCGACAGCCACACGCTGTTGCTGAGGTAGGTGTTGCAAAGCCTCATGAGCCGCCTGTCTCGTGTTTCCCGCCCACTGATCTTCAGAAACATGATAATCCCAGTTGTCATCCACCTGCGCATGACTGTCCCGTTCTCCTTCTCCACCTTGACTGCTGAAAGTCATCACGGGGACAGTGAGAGGCTCAGGTGGGCGCCTCACATACTCCTTCATCAGGTTGACATGACATAACTGATTCCTCTTATGCCTGTCTGGAGTGGCCACCAGGTAATCTAAGTCCGAGAGCTTCTCTGCTACCCTATAAGGACCAGCGTACTTTGCGGATAAGGGGTGACCTACAAGAGGGAGTAGTATCAACACCTCCTGACCCACGTGAAACTCCCTGAGTTTCACCTTGTGGTCGTACCTGTCCTTCATGAGGGCCTGAGAGCCTACCAGATTGCGGCCAGCCAACTCCAGACTACGCAACATTCGTTCTCTACTCTCAAGTTCGACAGCACCGTCACTACACTTTAGAACCTCCGGGTCTTCTAGCTGCAATTTGCGAATATCTGAGGGAACTAGCCTGTCTAAGTGTTTGCGAAACAACTCATGCCCTCCCCTAACATCGAACTTTGCATCCCGTTGCTCTCTCCGTGTATACCGTTGCTGCCTCTGAGTCTCTTTAAGCCCTGCCTCTACCCTCTCAGTGACAGGTGGTGGTGCTTCTCCAGACTCTAATAACGGTGCTAATACTGAGTCCCCGAGAAGCGCTGCTGGTACTAGACTCTCCACCGTATCAGCTTTCAGCACCTTCTCGTGACCGTTCCTCCGCTTATTTGAAGACTGTTGGTTAGGCTGTGACTCCCTGGATGCGAGATATTTGGTTACAACACACGCCATTGGTTGCACCTGACACTTCTCAACCCACTCCTGTTCCTCCCGACTCACGTCGGCCGGCTCCTCGGCAACGACTAAGGGTGAAACCTTAGAAGCAGGCACCGCAAAGTCATTGCCGAGAAGGAGGTCGACGCCCCCAACAGGCAATTTCTCCACGATTCCCACATCCAGTTCGCGAGTCACACCGTCAACTTCAAGCTCCATTCTAACAAGCGGGTATGACCTAGTTGCATTAACTCCCTGCACCACAACTACCCGTGCCGCGTTTATGGGTCTACCAGTGAAATTCTTCAAGAGCGTCTGAGAGGCACCTGTATCACGCAAAAGCTGTACCCCGTGCTTCTTGCCCCCCCACTTCATGCAGCCATGCCCTCTATGGTCGCAAAAGGCATCGCGGACAGGGTTCGAGCCTTCCGGATCCTTCTTCACTGGCGGTGCTCCATCCTCTGATCTTATGCCTCCAGCAAACACAGAAGACTTCTGGAACACCCCAATGCTGTGAGCCAATGATACAGCCGCCGTGGGAGGTCTGCTCGGACAAGCTTTTGCCATGTGCCCCTCTTTGTGACAGTGATAACACTCAAATTTCCCCTTGGACTTATACTGAGGTGTAAAAGTCCCCTGACCCTTCTTAAACGCGGCGGTGCTAGGTTTGTGATCAGTCTTGGTATCATTGCTTTTAAATTTATGTGTGTCCATATTCCGGGAAGGGGGAGGGTAACGCTCTTTAACGCCTACATCGTTTCTCTGTGCAGAGCCGCACCCCAGAATTAGTGACAACCGACGATCAGCCATCTCTGCTGCTTCTACGAGAGTTCTTGGGTTCTTCTCTTTAAGGTTTAAAGTCAAGTCGCCGCCCATACACTTATAAAACTGCTCTAGAAGCATCAACTGTTTCATCTCATCAAACGTAGTTGTCTTCTCTGATCTGAGCCAGTTTCCCATAGCGTCGGACAGGTCCCGGGCGTGCTCCAAGAAGGTACTGTCTCGCCCCTTAGTCACACCCCGGAACTTTAACCTATATGTCTCGGGTTGTAGCTCATATGCCCGCAGGACAGCCTCCTTGAGCTCCTCATAAACAACGCAGGACTCCAAAGGCAGTGCATCGTAAGCCCTGAGCCCCTTACCTACGAGTCTAGAGGACACAAGGGCCGCCCACTTAACTTCAGGCCACTGATGCTCCCGGCACTTCTTCTCAAATCTATTGAAAAACTCTGTGACACCAGACTCGTCAAATACAGGGACCAGTTTGAGAAGGTGCGACAGAGACTGATCATGTGCACGGTTTCCAGTACCGAGTTGCTGTCCCGTCGTCTCAACACGAGACTTCTCTAAATCCATGTCGGCACAGTATCTTGTAGATTCTAGTTCAGTCTTAAGCTCAGCTTCCCTCGTCTGTTGCTGCATCCTAGCCAGCTCTTTTCTCTCTTCTATCTTAGCTAGCTCATTTCTCTCTTCTATCTTAGCTAGCTCTTTTCTCTCTTCTATCTTAGCTAGCTCTTTTCTCTCTTCCATCTTAGCTATCTCGAGCTGAAAGAGCATCTCCGGGGTCAAACCTTGAGGAGGAGGAGGGGATGCAATGATGTTAGAAATACCCGGTGATCCCCCCAGGGGCAAACCACCCTGCCAGTCACTACCCACCTGCGGAAGCGTGCTCAGGGTCGGTACTCCAATAGGAGGATTGAGAGTCGAGTGAAGGGGAGGCTCGGCCAAAGGGCTCTGAGCACTCACCCTACCTCGTACGCCAGTCACCCCACCCAGCACACACGTCATCAGGTCATCCTTGGTCATGCCACTAGTACATACATGACCGATAGCTGCGGCTAAGCACTGGAGACCGTACCGATTCATACCCACCAACCGGAAGGAAGTAACAGGCCATTGTAAAAAAATCCTTGCATCCTCCTCACTGTTCACCAAGTTAACAACCTGCCCATGCTGCTGCTCCTCAGCTTCTACATCACGTACTGTGTCTTCATCCTGCACTGATCCGCTATAAGACATGATGCTCACTGAAGATTTTTCACTTTGATACACAAAAAAGAAGTACCCCAAACTCTTATACCACAATATTCACAATAAAAAATTCACGGAGACAGCTTAAGTGCTATATTACTTTGCTAAAAAAATAATTCTTGCATGTCCTCAAAAAATATTCCACAAAATCAACAAATGTTCACTGCCTAAACTGTGAGAAAAATCTGCACAATAACCTGCAATTATGTCAGTTCACCAAATCCTGAGCTAGGTCGCCATTTGTTACAATCGGGTCTCGTATAAATCAGTGACTCTTATACATTGGACTAGACTGGCATAAATGCAACAACGGAAACGCTAGATCCAACCCCTGATATATAATCCCGTCGAACAAAGAACACATATACCCTCCAGAGTTATATCTGCGATAGCGGGGTATCTTAACTCTCAGTATCTAAGTGCTTCTACTATAGGCTGATGTTCTCTGAAACAGCCTATTACCTATAACATATGGTTGCTTAGTTATGGTACACAAGGAACAGATAGTTAACTTAATTAAATCACAAGAGTGATCTAATGCAAACAAGAAGAAGGTTTACTTAACGTTATTCTAATCAATAATAGCTGTCACTCCTTTATGAAAGAAAGTGTTGTAAAGTCCTCAAGCACCGAACAAGGAATCTTCTGAATAATGTTGGATGCTACTAAGAAGAACGTATCGGAAATGAAACCACAAAATAGCATGAGGCAGGACAATGCACGTGTAGGCTAAATACACAAAAAGGCTGGACCTATAATGTTATTGGACACAAGAATATTATAAGCGGTGCAACAGTAATAATGCTCGCCACGAAAAAGTAGTACTCCTATTAACAAAACCGGTCTATGCTGGTTGTGTCTCTCTACAGCAACCTAGACCTCAAAATGCTTGTGTAGAAAAAATGGGTATGCATAAAAGAGTATATGATCTAATCCAGCTAATGTCTACCCGTGTTAATAAAGTCTAGCTGGGATGTGCAAAGGTACAGAATTCTGGTGGAGCAAGGCAGCTCCTAGCCTAGTGTGGACCTTGGGTCTGTGCGGCCTGATTACGTTAATATGAAGGGGTGCTCTCTTGAGGATTCTCGATCACAAGTATCGAGTATCCTCCTGGCGACCCTCAAAAGTAAAAGCAAATAGAGTTAGAACAGTGTTGGGTGGATTAGGCAAGCAGCCCTCACGCACTACACAGTCTAAACTCCAAGGTACACAGACAAAAGATCCACCCAGGTAACCCACAGAATCCGTAGTGTTGTGCAGCTCAAAAGTAGCCTACACACAGTGAAAACACCAACAGCAAGGTACCTGATCCCTAGTCTAGCATTATTTAACCCTGTAGAAACATTAGTGATTGATGGTGACAGTCCGAGCAATACAATCTCCCAAAAAGACAATGACTATCTTCAACCTTAGCCTAGTACATAAGAAATGTGAGATCCAGCATATAATACAGTCTGGCCACCAATTCAAGGTGTGGATGCAGGGAACCAGAGGGGGATTGATATTAATAAATGGTGAGGAAGTAGTGGAAATGATAGAGGCAGTAGAAGAGAAATATTCTAAGACAAGAGTGTGGAACAGTTCATGGGAGATACTTAGAGTATGCTGTCTGGGAAGGATCTACCAGGATATTTCCAGGGACCGCATGGGTGGAGTCCCAGTTCGCAGGAATGGCACGAGGGCGCGCGACAGTCGCCCAGTAAGCAGCCGCTTAGTAGGCCATGTTAGGCAGGAGGCAACGAATCCCGCGAGGCCTATGTAAGGGGGCCGGCCACGTGCCACACTCACCACCAAGTCACACCACCTGGTCTCTCTCTCTCTCTCTCTCCTGCTCGCCTTCCCATCATTCAATTACTTAACACAATACTTTCAATTGACTAAATAAAATAGAAAGGATTGTGACAGAAGAAAACAAAGAACAGTTCTGAACTGTCTGCAACACAAGCTTTCTCGAGAAGGAAAGTACACAATGATAGGTAGACTGTAGCTACATTCTCTGCCCTGGCGAGTCCTAGCGAGTAAGCCATGCGGTTCTGGGGGAAGCGGTGAGCGTCACACATGCAATATTAGAAATTACAAATTATTGCATAACAGAACTGAAGATGGATTACATACTAACAGGAAAATTTCAAACAGACCATTTGGAAGCAAGATTTGGTCACTATCGGCAGTTAGCAGGAGGAAATTACAATATTTCTGTACGCCAAATATATGAGTGTGAAAAGAAGATACGGATGATGTCAGTGTTAAAACTAAGATTACCCATACTCGACAAGAAGGTAATTTTTAAGTAATTTTTAAGAAATTAACCATGAAGAAGTAAAAACAGATGAGGAAATTGATTTTGGTTTACGTCATACGAATGTTGAAGTTTGTAAGGAGGATATTGATAGGTGTAAAGACATCATCCCAGTGATAGTTTATTTAGCTGGCTATTGCTGTTACTCTGTGATAAAGAAAATTAAATGTAATGCATGTAAAAAAATTATTACGTGTTCAGATAGTGGTGAAGACATCCCTGAAAATCTAAGTTATATTGCTGGAATTAGCAGAGGTTCTCTTATTTACCCAGATAGTGTGACAGCCAACATGGTCATGTATAACTATATTGTTATTAAAACATTTGTTCAACTTCCTGCCTTTCGAAATGCTACTAGCCAAAGAAATATAGCAACACAGCTCACAGTTACGGCTTTAGCAGAGGCTGATCTCCTGTTCCCTAGTGATACGTGTGAAAATGGTCATAACACCGAACACAAAAATAGAAAGTATGGTGGTATATGCTTCTACAAATGCAATATTAAATAATTACTGTGCTAAAGAAAATAACATCCCAGCAGCTACCAGAGCTAATACAAATGTAGGCATGTAGAGAAAGCTTCAAACCGTAGACATATAGACTATGTGTACAATATGTCCTTATTTTGCAATATATATTTATGAATGTATTCAAGTATGTATATATGCTTCTATTAATATCTACAAGATTGTATGCATATATTATGTAGATATGTTGTATGGGTATGTACTGTATGTAATGCGTATCTATGTGTATGTATATATATGTGTTTGTGTATATATACAGTTGTATCCATGTGAGTATGTATGTATATGTGTGTATATTGTGACGCATGTCGAGTGTGAGCATGCTGTACAGAACGCCTAGTCATGCCCCACTCTCGCTAGGATCGTCAGGGCAGGAACTTTGGCTGTAGTCTGTGTAGAGTTTTCTAACTTAGTTCATGTGAGCCGTTGTACTATAAGTATTATGAATATGTATTTTGTTTTCATCTGAGTCAACGTGTTCTATTTTATATCATTAGTTATAAGTATTGTGTATAAAACTTATTTGTAATGATGAGAGGAGAGAGAGAGAGATTACGTAACGGGGGGTCAGTGAGTGCGCCATGCGGGAGGTGGGCCTAACTCACTAGCACTCCCCTCCTCCCTCCTCCCCCTCAGTGCGTGGGAAAGCCTTTGTCTATCCCAGATTGAGAGAGATAAATTACGTAATGATTGTCAGTGGGCGGTCCTTAGTTGTTTACGATATGCTCACTAGAGGGCCGAGTATAAAA
The DNA here is from genome assembly GCA_037953745.1 of Lithodes maja. Classification (NCBI taxonomy): domain Eukaryota; kingdom Metazoa; phylum Arthropoda; class Malacostraca; order Decapoda; family Lithodidae; genus Lithodes; species Lithodes maja. The sequence goes on from JBAKBP010004612.1 coordinate 53,224, forward strand.
AGGGAAGTCTCGCCACATTTTCTTCAGAACTCATTAGGCAGAGCGACTTCTCATTTCCCTTGATAACTATAGACATTCTTCTGACTGATGTGAACTTTCTCTACTATCTGTACCGCCTTTTTTCCTCTTTTCCCGACCCTTTTTAACCTCAATGATCCCTTTGGTGCAGAGCTAGTCAGCCAACGTATTATCGCTTGAGTTCTCACGAGATATATGCCTATTAGATAGCCTATTTTGGAAGGGATAACTAGAATAGGATTGATTTCATGTGTTGCACGCTTAGCTACTTTAGTGATTAGTGGCCCACGAGCACAATCCGAGTAGGCTATTGCCGGTGCATTGGCGGAGTACTTCTTTTTAATGTTTGCCAGTTACTATTGCATATTCTTATAATTCTTCTTATGTCAATTTAAACCTTTAATGATATGTCATTGCCAGTGTTTTGCTTATTTGAATAGCTGTTCAAAATCCGATACGTACTTCTTACGGGCATCCGAGAAGCATCTAACTTTATCAGAAGATTCCTTGCTCGATGCTTAAGGACTATTAATTTAACGTAACGTAATAGTGCCGATCCGAAGTAGAGGGTGGAGGACTTCTTAAGTTCTTAGTCAAGGGTGGATTACTTCGGCTTCGGCCAACACTATTCTTTGGTGTTGTTGTTTCTTACTTCTTTGTTTGATTGTTGACCAGACTAGATAATTCCTGTCTCTTTATAAGTCTGTTGTTGAACACTAGTACCGAGTTCTTGTATACCCCGTTATAGCAGATCGAACTCTGGAGGGTATTGGTGTTTTTTGTTCGGCTGGCAGTACTCAGGGTTTGGGATCGTGTGTTTCCGTTGTGGCAGCGAGCCGTACTCGAGTCCTGATTGAGAGCCCTGGTGTACCTGAGTGCCAGGTCGTAACAAATGGCGACCATGCTTAGGATTTTGTGAACAGTATAAATTTTTGCAGAGTTGTACAACATTTGTTTGTTTGTATTTTAGCGTGCATATTGAAGAATATTTTTTTGTATGGCAATTAGTAGAGCATTTAAGAGACTCCAGTTAATTTAGTAATTAGTGCTTGCATAGGAAGTTTAACACTTTTGTCTCGAGAATTTTTTGTGGACTTCAGTATGTCGTGCCCTAGCACTGACGAGGAGCGAGAGATGCCATTTGAAGAGGTGCCGTTAGTAACCAGTGAGGAGGATGCTAGAGTTTTTGTGAGTAAGCGGTACCACGTGACGGAGGAGAGGCTGACTGGGGTGGATGTTTATGGCTTGCACCTGATAGCCAAGGTTTTGGGCATTTCCAATGTAGTAGGGATGTCCAAGGGGGAGCTGATTTCCTGGGTGTTGCGTGGGCGACATGGGGTTTCGGAGGAGAGGGCGTTTGGGGGGGTTCCTCCCCAGATCCCCTCTCACTCGACTCCCACAGTGCCGTCCACTCAGTTACCGGAGGTTAGCACTCTCCCACAGAGGGATGAGAATTGGCAGATTGGAGTGCCCTCGGGTGGTGCACATGGTGGTTCCCCAGTTTTTGCCCCCCCTCCTTCAGTAGTGGCAGCTCCCTCTTCCTGCCTGTCTCCAGATATGGTATTTAGACTTGAGCTTGCTAAAATTGAGGCTAGGAAGCATGAGATTGAGGCTGAGGCTAGGAAGCATGAGATTGAGGTTGAGGCTAGGAAACAGGAGAATGAGACTAGGAGGCATGAGATTGAGGCTGAGACTAGGAGGCATGAGGCTGAGCTTAGGTACGACTCAGAGAAATATTGTGCTCAATTAGATTTAGATAAGACTCGTGCAGAGTCGACAGGGACTCGGATGGGCCGTGAGGGCCAAGTAAGAGAACAGTCCTTGGCCCACTTAGTCAAATTGGTGCCGGTATTTAGTGAAACTGAAGTCACAGAATTTTTTAATCGTTTTGAGAAGAAGTGTAGGGAGCATAATTGGCCTGAAGAGAAGTGGGCAGCTCTAGTCTCCTCAAGACTTACGGGTAAGGGTCTGAAGGCTTATGATGCACTGCCTTTAGAGTCTTGCATTGACTACCCAGAATTGAAGAGAGCTGTCCTACGGGCATACGAGTTGCAACCGGAAACATATCGATTGAAGTTTCGGGGTGTTACAAAGACTAGGGAGGCGACCTTTCTTGAACATGCCCGGGACTTAAAAGATGCACTTACAAACTGGACACGTTCTGAGAAAGCTGAGACGGCCGAACAGTTGACTGAGCTGTTTCTGCTCGAGCAGTTTTATAAGTGTACTGGTGCAGAAATGACTTTAACTATTAAAGAAAAGAACCCAAAAACTCTACAGGAGGCAGCTGAGATGGCTGACCTCCGGCTATCACTAATTCGTGGGTGCGGGTCTGCCCAGCGTAGTGAGGCAGGTAACAAGGGGCGTGACGCCCCACCCCCCCGAGTTAGTGATATACATTATGCAAATAAGTACAAGAGCCATGATACCAAGACTGACCACAAGACTAGCACCGTCCCATTTAAGAAGGGGCCGGGCCCTTCCCAGTACCAAGGGAAGCCCAAAGGGGAGTTGGAGTGTTATCAATGTCATAAAAAGGGGCACTTTGCAAGAGTCTGTCCTAGCAAACCACCTACAGCAGCTGTGTCTTTGGCCTGCAACATTGGTGTGTCTCCGAAGTCTTCTGAGTTTGCCCGGGGCAGTTCGTCAGAGGCTGAGGCACAGCCAATGCAGAAGCACCTGGGAGGCTCGAACCCTGCTCAGGATGTTTTTTGCGACCATAGAGGGCGGGGTTGCGTGATGTGGGCGGGGCGCAAGCATGGAGTAGAGGTCTTGCGTGATACAGGTGCTTCCCAGACTCTGATGAACAACTTGACTGGCTACCCTATAAACGCGGCTCGGGTGGTAGTTGTGCAGGGTATTAATGCAACTCGGTCATACCCGCTGGTGCGGTTGGAGTTGGAGGTGGATGGTGTGGCACGTGAATTGGATGTCGGGATTGTGGAGAAACTGCCAGTGGAGGGCGTCGACCTTCTTCTCGGCAACGACTTTGCAATGCCCGCTTCTGAGGTTCTACCCTTAGTCGTTGCCGAGAGGCCGGCCGACGTGAGTAGGGAAGAGCAAGAGTGGGTCGAGCGGTGCCAGACACAACCCATGGCGTGTGTTGTCACCCGAGCTCGGGCAGCTAAAGTGTCACAGCCTAGTCCTCCGTCTTCAGACCAGGGGGGGGGGGGGGCGATCAACAGGAGGAGGCTAAAGCTGGAGTTGGTTTTAAGAGTTTTGACTCGGCGACTCTCCCGGGTGATTCAGTATTGGCACCTATGTTAGAGTCTGGAGAGGCCCCAGGACCTGTCACAGCTAGTGAGGAGGTAGGGCAGGAAGAGACTCCGAGGCAGCAACGTTACACACGGAGAGAAAAAAGGGTTGCTCAGTTTGATATTGGGGGAGGACTTGGGTTGCTTCGGAAGCATCTAGACAGGTTGGTTCCCTCAGATATTTGTAAACTGCAGTTGGAGGATCCGGAAGTTCAGAAGTGTGGTAATGGTGCTGTCGAGATCAAACACGAGGACGGGGAAGCATGTCATGTGAACCTGTTGGAGGAGTTTGTGAGGCAACCACCTGAGCAGCCTACTGTCCCTGCGTTGGTCTGCCGCGGCCAAGGTGGAGAAGGAGAGGGGGGCAGTAGGGCACAGGTGGAGGAGAGTAGGGATTGTCATGTCTCGGCGGAGCAGTGGGCGGGGGACACGAGTCTGGTGGCTGTGGAAGCGCTAGAGCACCTGCCTGAGCAGCAGTGTGCAGCACTCCAGCACCAGCTCGGTTCATACCCCACTGGTCGTGCCGAGCCCCTGAGTCTCACAACTCGGGCGGTGCAAGATGTTCCGCGGGCAGGTCACGTGAATGTTGAAAGACCGTTAGCCTCGTTGTTTCGGTGGTTTAAGGTGGGCGACGAGGCTTTGGCATGGTTGCCAGGTCAGGGTCGACCCATGGCTGCCAAGGGTGGTGGTCAAAAGGAGGACATTGAGCAGATTGGTGAGGTTGGCTGTGGAGTGGATGTGCCCGGTCGTCACATAGCCTCCCAATGCTGCTCTAGTCTAATGCAACAGCCCTACCATAGACCGACTGTATCTGGCCATGTCTCTAAAAGCGGTGATGCTGAGCAGGCAAATGTTGTCACAAGGAATGCGGGGGTGCGCATGTACGGTATCGGCGGGGAAGCCTTAGCAATAATGAACTATGGGAGTGACTGCACAGGTGGTACTGATTGTCCCTCTCATGACCTGGCTGTTCTAGGGACGAAGGTGGAGAAGGAGGGAGACTACAGGTTAGAAGCTGCGGTCTCGGCTGGGTTGTGGGAGGGCACTAGGCATGTTGTTCGTGGAGACAGTGCAAGGCAGTTGTTTACTAGGCTATGGCAGTACTTTCGCATGTTTGTTGCTTCTCCAGGCCTGATGTACGGGGTAGAATCCGACATGCAGGCTGGAGATAGTGCAAGGCTCAGTTTAATTCCCTACCGTATAAATCCTGCTCGACAGCCTATGGTGCAAACAGAGCTGGATTACGTGTGGACGAAGGGTCTGAGGGATAAGGAATGTCGTGAGTGGTCGTTGCCTGTAACTTTGCAACCGGTGTTAAGTGGCAAGATTAGTGAGTGTGTTGATTGCGAGAGTGTGTGTGCATTATCCCTGACAGACGCCTATACCTTATCAAGAGTTGACGACACCATAGACCGCCTCGGGGCTGCATCGCCTATCACGAAAGTAGATTTAGTGAAAGGTTGCTGGCAGGTACCTTTGTCCGAGCGTGCTGGAGAGGTGTGTGGTTTTGTTGTGGACGGGAGTACCTGCCGGTGCAATGTTATGCCTGACGGACTTAAGAATGCACTAGCAACGTTTCAGAACCTGATGAATGAAAGTGAAAAGGACGATGATGGGCTGGAGCATCCTGTTAGTTTCTGCTCGGAGAAGTACAATTCGGCCCAGGGGAGCTGCTCTGTTGTCGAGGAGGAGCTGCTGGCGGTTGTGCTTGCGCTGGGGCATTTCGAGGTCTATGTTCCAGCCTATGGTCCGGTCGTTGTAGTTTACCCAGATCATCACCCTCTCAAGATCTTGGACCAGTTTCACAATCGGAATATGAGGCTGACCAGGTGGTCACTAAGGTTATTGGTATACAACCTGGACATACGCCATATTGCCGGTTGTGACAACGTGGTTGCAGATGGTCGTTCAAGGGTATATGATCCTGGGTAGATTGACACACGGGTAGCCTCCTGCTTTAGTTTGAATAGTATTTTGCGCTTGGTGCTTGTTGGCTCGCGGTTGTAGCCCAGCGTATTGGGTCGTAAAGCAGGAGTTGAGCGTTTGGTATAGAAGAAAATAGGCTGCCCTTATAGTGCAGCCGGGAAAAACATATTAAAATATAAAAATCATAAACAAACTCTTTCTTTTTGATATAGATAATTGTATAAGTTTGTCATAGCCTATTGAGTTTGAGTAGTCCACGAACTATCAAACGGCTGAGCTGCTGTAAGCTCGCTCTGGGAGCATGATATTGTGTCTTTTTGCTATTGTTGGGAGGAGTTATAAAATGTGAATTTTTTTTTTATAATAAGATGTGTTTTAGTGATAAACTCAGCTTTGTTTTAGTGCCATGCGGTCGCTGGGTGTGAGGGGCTTTATGGGGTTCTGTGTGTGTCAGATTTTAGCTCAGGGTTTGAGCAAGTAAAATCTTGGGGGAGGTGTGACGCATGTCGAGTGTGAGCATGCTGTACAGAACGCCTAGTCATGCCCCATTCTCGCTAGGATCGTCAGGGCAGGAACTTTGGCTGTAGTCTGTGTAGAGTTTTCTAACTTAGTTCATGTGAGCCGTTGTACTATAAGTATTATGAATATGTATTTTGTTTTCATCTGAGTCAACGAGTTCTATTTTATATCATTAGTTATAAGTATTGTGTATAAAACTTATTTGTAATGATGAGAGGAGAGAGAGAGAGATTACGTAACGGGGGGTCAGTGAGTGCGCCATGCGGGAGGTGGGCCTAACTCACTAGCACTCCCCTCCTCCCTCCTCCCCCTCAGTGCGTGGGAAAGCCTTTGTCTATCCCAGATTGAGAGAGATAAATTACGTAATGATTGTCAGTGGGCGGTCCTTAGTTGTTTACAATATGCTCACTAGAGGGCCGAGTATAAAAAGGGAAGTCTCGCCACATTTTCTTCAGAACTCATTAGGCAGAGCGACTTCTCATTTCCCTTGATAACTATAGACATTCTTCTGACTGATGTGAACTTTCTCTACTATCTGTACCGCCTTTTTTCCTCTTTTCCCGACCCTTTTTAACCTCAATGATCCCTTTGGTGCAGAGCTAGTCAGCCAACGTATTATCGCTTGAGTTCTCACGAGATATATGCCTATTAGATAGCCTATTTTGGAAGGGATAACTAGAATAGGATTGATTTCATGTGTTGCACGCTTAGCTACTTTAGTGATTAGTGGCCCACGAGCACAATCCGAGTAGGCTATTGCCGGTGCATTGGCGGAGTACTTCTTTTTAATGTTTGCCAGTTACTATTGCATATTCTTATAATTCTTCTTATGTCAATTTAAACCTTTAATGATATGTCATTGCCAGTGTTTTGCTTATTTGAATAGCTGTTCAAAATCCGATACGTACTTCTTACGGGCATCCGAGAAGCATCTAACTTTTTCAGAAGATTCCTTGCTCGATGCTTAAGGACTATTAATTTAACGTAACGTAATAGTGCCGATCCGAAGTAGAGGGTGGAGGACTTCTTAAGTTCTTAGTCAAGGGTGGATTACTTCGGCTTCGGCCAACACTATTCTTTGGTGTTGTTGTTTCTTACTTCTTTGTTTGATTGTTGACCAGACTAGATAATTCCTGTCTCTTTATAAGTCTGTTGTTGAACACTAGTACCGAGTTCTTGTATACCCCGTTATAGCAGATCGAACTCTGGAGGGTATTGGTGTTTTTTGTTCGGCTGGCAGTACTCAGGGTTTGGGATCGTGTGTTTCCGTTGTGGCAGCGAGCCGTACTCGAGTCCTGATTGAGAGCCCTGGTGTACCTGAGTGCCAGGTCGTAACAATATGTGTATGTATATATACTGTATGTATATGTATATGCATGTGGGTATATGTATGTATGTGTATATATGTATATGTGTGTGGATGTATATGTGTCGCTGTATGTGTATATGTGCGTATATATGTATATATATGTGTGCGTATGTGTATGTACGGTATATGTATGTATATAATTATATATGTCACTATGTGTGTATGTATGGGCATATTGGTATATATATGTATGTATTGTGTGCATATATGCATCTAAATGTGTATTTACAATCTAATGTTTTACCTTATACCTAAGTTTATACCTAAGTAAATACTTAATGTACACTTTGTAATTGTAATTATGAGCGGAATAACCACTTGTAACCCTCCCGCATCCAGCAACTTAACTAACTTACAGTCAGACATTCTCTAATTTGCCATGAAATATCAGGCTGGGCGAGTTTTCGAAGCCTTGTGTTTTTCTGTATTTTCATCCACCAGAATGCTGTTTATTGTGATGTATCATATGTCAATGGAAAGAGGAATATTTATAGTACATGATAAAAAAAAAAAAAAATGTAAATAAATCGAAATATGAAAGTGTAAATGAGTCCGGAATACAATTATTTCCCATGCAATTGTCTTCACACCGTCCTAGCTCTAAATTGTGAGTGATGACCATATATTTGTTTTTGCTCAAATAATAGTATTTTTTCTCCTCTTTCCAAATCTGAAAACAGAAATTGTTTATCTTCAATAGTTCTCAAGCAGTGACCGAAAAAAAAAATATATATATTTTGATTGATATGGTTTATAACATTTTCGATTTATTTCGTTGCTACGAAGTGTATGGTTTTAAATTTAGGCTGTATGAATACGGCAAATAATGCTGATGAGTATAAAACAAACTAGAAGTTTCTAGAACAAATACTTTTTGCGCTATGAATATTTGAAATGAAGAGCCAAAATGCGAATATTTATGCTTCACCCATCTCTATTCCGGCGATGCTAGCCGGGTTCCGAGCTGTTCCCCACCTCGTGGTTACGTTATTTGCTCGGATACGTATATAACTGTATATATCACCAGAATCGAAAAATTGTGCTCTTTCCAATGGTGAAAACAAAAATACTATAGCGTAATTGGTTCGCGAGCTATGCGCAATTGTTTCCATGCAGTGACCGAAAAAAAAAAATAGATATGGTTTATAACATTTTCGATTTATTTCGTTGCTACGAAGTGTATGGTTTTAAATTTAAGCTGTATGAATACGGCAAATAATGCTGATGAGTATAAAACAAACTAGAAGTTCCTAGGACAAATACTTTTTGCGCTATGAATATTTGAAATGCAGAGCCAAAATGCGAATATTTACGCTTCACCCGTCTCTTTTCCGCCAATGCTAGCCGGGTTCCGAGCTGTTCCCCACCTCGGCATTGGTTTATTTACTCGGATACGTATATAACTGTTTATATCACCGTCATCGGAAAATTATGCTCTTTCAATGGTGAAAACAAAAATAATGTAGCGTTATTGGTTCGCGAGCTATGCGCAATTGTTTCCATGCATTGTTATTGTTATGTAAATATATGAGAATGTTTATACAGTTGTATATCTTTGCCACAATGTACAACATTTATATAAATATATAAATATAATATATATATATATATATATATATATATATATGAGGCGCTCATTCGCAGAACGTGATAACCGCCACCTCTGGCAAAACCCGTTAT